>CAUYLG010014426.1:0-170273 GCA_963573385.1 Cacajao melanocephalus
GTCTATCATTGATGGGCATTTGGGTTGGTTCCAGGTCCTTGCTATTGTGAACAGTGCTGCAATGAACATACATGAGCATGTATCTTTCTAATAGATCGATTTATAATCATTTGGATATATACCCAGTAATGGGATTGCTGGAGAAACATCTCTTGAGATTCTGGTGAGCTCTCAGCATCTTGTCCTCATTCCTTTCCTCCCCTAGTAATGGCATGGTAGACTCTCTAGGCCTGGAGGGCATGTGCTTGGTGACGGGTGACAGTGCTTGCTGACAGTGGTGCCACCTTGTGCCTGGCTCACTGCTCCACATCCTTCTACTTAATCCTTTTGAGATAGAAATGACACTTCTCAAACTCTCAAACCACTCCCACCCAGTCAGAAGACTTTCAGGAACACTTGGGTGGGTCCAGCATCTGAGCCTGGGCGGGCCATCAGCCCAAGCTACCAGAGATGCCAGTGGGCTACAGTGGGGCAGAGCAGACACTGGCCAGCTGTCCACCCAACCCATTTCCAGTTCATCCTGAGCACACAGCTAGACTGCATTCTTGCAGCTGAGTGTGGCTATGCAACCTAATTCTAATCAATGAAAATTGATAGGCGTGTGCTCTTCTCAGGCCTGATGGATAAAACCCTCCACACTCCTTCTCCTTCTGGTTAACTGAGATGGTGCTCTCCAGCATGACTTTGGGGGTCAATTTAAAGCTGGCACACCTGCCATCAGCCAAAGTCTCTGAACCACTGCATGGAGAAGGATGCCCTCATGCTCACCCTGTCTGAACCCCAACAGCCCTGCAGTGTTAAATGAGGCATGACATAAACGTGCGTTATGTTTATCCGTGGTATGTTTGGGTCTATGTGTTGCGGCAGCAATACTCACTAATACAGAAGAGCAAGGATCCCCACCTGAGGAGGACCAATGCAGGAAAGACCAAAGAGCAGTTAGAAGTCAGCGTCCTGAGAGAATGCAAGATGTTGTGACCAAGTTTTGTAAATATCAAATGCAAGTCTGTGGGGGCATAAATAGAGTTGAGGGTTAGAATCTAGGCAAAGTGACGTCAGAAATACAAGGAGACGAGTTATAGGTTATAGCGCTGTTGTGCCCAGCTTGTTCTCAAGGTCGAGCAGATTTGAAGGTTGAGGCCAATGCTCTTGTCGTTGGGCCTGTCTCACATCTCAGCTTTTACCTCCTGCACTCAATCTGCTGCCTGAAACCCTAGGGCTTGGTAACTAGGACCTACCTTGGTCCCTCCCCTGGGCCCTGAGACAAGACTGATATCTGATGGCACAACACTGTTTTACAGATGAGGAAAAGCACACCCAGAAAAAAATGAAGAGACTAATTCATAAAGTCCAAATTGATCTTTCCACCTGGTCTTGGCCAGGGCACACTGTTTCCAGCAAAATCCTGCCTTTTTAATGCCCTGGCCAGAACCTCCCCAAAAGGACTGCTTCTCTCCTCCCTCCCTCTCTTCTGGCAAGCTGGGTTTCCAAGCCTGGCCATTGAGAATTAAAAAGAGCTGGTTTCTTCTGGTCCCAAAGAAAAACAAGCTGGTCAATTTTCTGTTAGTCCCAAGGCAGCTCCTCACTGCCCTGGAGCCAAGCAGACACTGGCCAGTCTGTGTGGAGGGCTGAGGCTGCAGTACCCACCAGGCGGTAATGACTTCTCGGAGGGAGCTGGCCTTGGCTCAGGCCATTCCGGGTGGGGGGGAGAGGAAACTGAAGACAAAACTGCGCTTCTCGTAAAGGTCCAGTTCTAAAAATAAAGGCAGAGTTAGCTTAGTACATGTCTGCAGGGATGCTTGTCTGAGTGGAGAAGCAGCAGAGCCGTGCCGAGGTCCTTGAGTTAGACAACCAGACTAAGAAAAGAATGCAAAGCAAGCCTTCTCCTCACAGGATCTGCATCCCAACAAGATCAGAGCTTTCAGCTTCTGATAGATCTGTTAGGATAAGGAAGAGTCTGAGAAACTTAAAGCTAGTCTGGAATCTAGTAAAACAATAAAGAGAAATTATTTGTTCATGTACCTGGAAATTTCAGAAATGTGAGCTTCAGGCAAGGTTTGATCCAGTGAGTCAAAGATGTCACCAAATATCCAGTTTCTTTATGTCCCTCTTTCTGCTTTCCATGGAATCACTGGGCTGCTAGAAGGAGGAAGAAAAAAAATACAGGATGTCTATTTAAATTTCACTTCGATATAGATAATAATTATTTTTTAGTATGAGTATGTCCCATGCAATATTTGGGACATAATTATACTGAAAGCATAATTCAGTATCAAGCAGATTTAACCAAATAAGATTACCTCAAGACATTTAATAATCAAACTCTCAAAGGTCAAGGATAAAGAAAGGATCCTGAAAGCAACAAGAGAAAAAAAAAAAATAACATACCATGGAGCTCCAATATGTCTGGCAGCAGACTTCTAGGGGAAGCTTTATAAGCTAGGAGAGAGTGTCATTACATATTTAAAGTGCTGAAGGAAAAGAAACCTTTTACCTTAGAGTGGTATATCCAGCTAAAATATCCTTAAACACGAAGGAGACATACTTTCCCAGACAAACAAAAGCTAAGGGATTTCATTAACACCAGACCTGTCCTACAAGAAATGCTAAAGGGAGTTCTTCCATCTGAAAGAAAAGGATGTTAATGAGCAATAAGAAATCATGTGAAGGTGCAAAATTCACTGATAATTGTATGTACGTAGAAAAAGAATATTATAACACTGTAATTGTGGTATGGAAACCTCTCATACCTTGCATAGAAAGACTAAAAGATGAACTGATAAAAAATAATAACTACAGAGACTTCTCAAGACATGGACAGTACAATAAGATATTAACATAAGTAGAAAGAAAAAGTTAAGCAAAAGGATGAAGTTAAAACATAGAGTTTTTATTGTTTTCTCTTTGCTTGCTTGTCAGTTTATCTATGCTGTCACGTTAAGTTGTCATCTATTTAAAAATAATAGGTTATAAAACATTATTTGCAAGCCTCGTGGTAACTTCAAATTTAAAAACATACAGCAGATACACAAAAAATAAAGAGCAAGAAATTACAACATACCACCAGAGAAAATAACCTTTACTAAAAGGAAGACAGGAAGGAAGGAAAAAAGGAAGAAAAGACCACAAAACAATCAGAAAACAACAAAATGGTGGGAGTCAGTCCTTACTTCTCAGAAATAGCATTGAGTGTAAATGGAGAAACTCTCCAATCAAAAGACATAGAGTGGCTGAATGGAAACAAAAACAGGACCCAATGATCTGTTGCCTACAAAAAACACGTTTCACCTATGAAAACACACATAGACTGAAAATAAAGGAATGGAAAAAGATAGTCCATGCAAATGGAAACCAAAAAAGATCGGGGGTAGCCATATTCATATCAGACAAAATAGATTTCAAGATGAAAACTATAAAAATAGACAAAGTCATTATACAATGATAAAGGGATTAATTCAGCAAGAGGATATAACAATTGTAAATATATATGCACCCAACACTGGAGCACCCAGATTTTGAAGGAAATATTATTAGAGCTAAAGAGAGAGACAAACCCCAGTACAATAAGAGCTGAAGACTTCATCACCTCACTTTCAGCATTGGGCAGATCATCCAGACAGAACATCAACAAAGAAACATTAGACTTGATCTGGACTATGAACCAAATGGACATAATGGATATTCACAGAACATTTCATCCAACGGCTGCAGAATACATATTCTTCTCCTCAGCACATGGATCATTCTCAAGAATAGACTATATATTAGGCCACAAAACAAGTCTTTAAAAATTCAAAAAAATTGAAATTGTATCAAGTATCTTCTCTGACCAAAAAGGAATAAAACTAGAAATCAATAACGAGGAATTTTGGAAACTACACAAACACATGAAAATTAAACAGTAGGCTCCTGAATAACCAGTGGGCCAATGAAGAAATTAAGAAGACATTGAAAAATTTCTTGAAACAAAAGATAATGGAAACACAACATACTAAAACCTATGGGATACACTGAAGGCAGAACTAAGAGGAAAGTTTATAGTTATAAGCATCTACATTAAAAAAGTAGAAAAACTTCAAATAAACAACCCAACTATGCATCTTAAAGAACGAGAAAAACATGAGGCCCAGTTGGGCAGATCATGAGGTCAAGAGATTGAGACCATCCTGGCCAACATGGTGAAACCCCATCTCTAGTAAAAATACAAAAATTAGCTGGATGTGGTGGCACGTGCCTGTGTTCCCAGCTTCTTAGGAGGCTGAGGCAGGAGAATCACTTGAACGGGGAGGTGGAGGTTGCGGTGAGCCAAGATCATGTCACTGCACTCTAGCCTGGAGACAAAGCAAGACTCTGTCTCAAAAAAAAAAAAAAAAAAAAAAAAAACAAACAACAACTAAAAAAACAAGAGCAAACCAAACCCAAAATGAGTAGAAAAAAAAGAAATAATGAAGATCAGAACAGAAATAAATGAAATTGAAATGAAGAAAACAATACAAAAGATAATTAAAACGAAAAGTTGGTTTTTTTTTTGAAAAGATAAACTGATTGGCTTGCTAAGGAGGCCAGAAGGCTTTTGAGAAAGAGAAAAGACAATGGTGTTTGAAAGCGCCCAGCATATATATATATGTCAGTGGACTTTCCAGTATCAGTCACAGAATCCAAGTTCCCCAAGGTTACATGGGGCCCTGAAGATCACTAGAGGATGAGTTCAAACTGCCATTCCTATAGATTAAACTATAATATAGTTACAGTTCAAAATCTCAGCCTTTATGTTCACATCTCTACTATTAGGGACGTCACTTCCTTCCAAGGAGCTCATTCCATCTTTGGTCACCCCTGGCTGTTGGAAAGTTCTAGCTGAAACCTTCTTCTCTTGTATCTTCCACTCATTGGTTCCAATGCTAACAAGAGATCTATCTATAGGGCAGTTTCTAAGCCAACTCCAGATGAATGATCACCTACTATGCACTAGGCCATGGGCTATGTGCTTCAACATTGTTCATCTTATTTAATCCTCCCAACACCTTTGAAATAAGCAAGTCCCCTTTTATGGAAACAGAAACTTGGGCATTAAGCCACTTGTTCCCAGAATACACAACTAGTGGCAGAGCTGGATTTGAACACACATAGACTAGATCCAAAGCCCACCCTCTTCCCCTTCATCACGATGAGGAACCAACGGCCTTCAAATATCAGATGGCAGGGTCCCAGCTCCCTTCCTCTCCAGACTGAGCATTCCAGATGCTTTCGTCCCTAAAGCTGGTGCCCCAGATGGAGCATGCTGCTCAGATGTGGTCAGAAAAACAGAACGTAGCCAGGAATAAAAGAACTGTGAGGATGGAAAAGAAGGCAGCCCTGAGAACTTCACACACAAGCTACTTATCACTTGAGTTCATCTACTTGTTGACATAAGTTGAGTGCCCGGTATGTGCAGATACCATGTGAGGCAATGGAATGTGAGGCAATGAGAATGAAGAGACAAAGAGGGAGAGTGAACAAATGAGTGAGGAACAGAGAGAGGAAGGGAAAGAGAGAGAGAGAGGAGGGAGGGAGCAAGGAAGGAAGGAAGGAAGAGAGGGAGAGAGGGAGGGAGGGAGGAAGGGACAGAGGGAGGGAGGACCCAGTGTGGTGACTTATGCCTGTAATCCCATGTAATCACAGCACTTTGGGAGGCTGAGGTGGGAGGATCGCTTAAGCCCAGGAGTCTGAAGCTGCAGTGAGCTATGATTGCACCACTGCACTCCAGGGTGACAGAGAGACCCTGTCTCTATTAATAAAATAAAATAACAATTTTAAAAAGGAAAAGAAAGGAAGGAAGAGCCTAAAGCATGAAAGAGCCCATGGCTCAGAAAAGAAAACAGATGTAAAATCAATAATTACTGTAAAATGTTATATGTATATGTGTGTGTATTTATATTTATATATATAGATACATGTTTACTTAATATATTTATATATACTTATATATATACTTATATATCAATATATTTATGTTAATATATAATTATTCTCTATATATTATATACTATACTTATATAATATATAAATATATAATATATAGATATATTTATATATATTTATATATGACTCTAGTATGTAATATATAAATATATTTATATTTATAGTATATACTATATATATTATATGCTATAGTCATATATAAATATATATATTGATATTGATATAAGTAAACATATACAGAAACATTTGAATATTTAAATATCAGCATAACTAGGGTGCTGTGCGTCTGGTCATGGGGCAGTCCATGGGGAAATGGTAGGCAGTAGGAACACCCTAGGCAGAGCACAGAGTGGCAGACGTAGCCTTCAGACAGCTGAGGATTAAAGAAGAACCTAGACAGAAAAGTTTTCTATTAAAAGACTGCTGTACACCAAAGGGGCAATTCTTGCCTCAGTGTTGGATGACAGGACCTTTGCTTCGCAAGGCACCCCTGGCCTGGGCCTGCCTTCCTGAAACCCTGGGCTGTTTCTACAGAAGACATTCACTCCATACATATTAATTGGTGATTCATTCCCACAGAGGAAACTTCTTTTGGCATTTGAAAACATAAATGGGCAAAGGACACAGGCGGCTCACACGGAAGGAAGCGTGATTAGTAAACAGACTCGAGGAAACACAGTCAACCTGGCCAGTAATCAAAGAAATGCAAATTAAAACAACCGAGGTGCACATTTCCACCTATTAAATTAACGGCCAAAACAAAAAGGTTGAGATGATTATATTCCATTCTGGTGAGGTCTAGGGGACAGCAGTAGCTCTGACGTTGCTGGAGGTAGGGCCAGCCCCATGATGTGCAGAGCCCAGTGCAAACTCAAAAGGTAAGGCCACTTCTTCAAAAATCATTAAGAATTTCAAACAGCTGGGCACAGTGGCTCATGCCTGTAGTCCCATCATGTGGGGAGGTCGAGGCGGGCAGATCACTTGAGCTCAGGAGTTCAAGACCAGCCTGGGCAACATGGTAAAAACCCATCTCTACAAAAAATACAAAAATTAGCCGGGTGTGGTGGTATACACATGCCTGGAGTCCCAGCTACTTAGGAGGCTAAGGCAGGAGAATCATGTGAGCCCAGGGAGGCTGAAGCTGCAGTGAGCCGTGCTCATGCCACTGCACTCCAGCCTAGGCAACAGAGGAAGACCCTGTCTAAAAAAAAAAAAAAGAAAAGAAAAGAAAAAAGAAAATTCAAGATGGCAACAGTATGGAATCAAACCAAACACTCTTCTAAGTCCTCAGTGGAAATCCTACAAATGAGTGCAAGCCCGTTATGGGAAGGCATCCCTTCCCCTAACAAAGCAGTCTCTTCACCTGAAAGAAGACATCATCCTCTCCCACCTGCATGGAGACTTTATTATCGATAGTCACTTCTTCCTTGACATTCAACCTGCTGCTCTCGACTCAGATTTTCCCATCAGCATTCAACATATGCACAAGTCCTCGTTTCTGAAAAAAAACAAACAAACAAACAAAAGCAAAACTCCTTCTTCAAGCCCTCACTCTGCCTTCTCCTATCCTCCCACTCTGCTGTCTCAGTCACATTCTGGAAAGGCTGCATAGACACACAACTCCCATGCCTCTATTTCTCATTCATTTTTCCACCGTTTGTTCATCATTGTGTCTTGCCAAGGTTACCATTGATTTACATCCATTTGCTGGGGCCTCTCAGCAGCATTTGACAATAGCCACCACTCTCTCCTTCCTGTCATACTCTTCTCTTGGCTTCTGTGACATCACGTCCTCCTGCTTTCCCTCCCACATCTCCTGTAGGCTCTTTGGCCAGCCGTCTGTATAATGACGACTCCTAAGTCCATGGCTTTTACCTAAACTCTGCTCTGAGTTTCAGACACACAGTCCAGTTGCCCATTTGATGGCTCATCTTGTCTATCTCAAAGACACCTTGAATTCCTTATGTACAAAACTACCCCAATCTGATCCTCTCCCGTTGATGCTTATGTCTGTGGATGGCACCACCATTCCTCTTTCTTACACCAGCAATCTTCCTTCAGATTCCCTTCTCTCCCTTCCTTCCTACTACCTCTTAAGTCAAAGCCACTACCAAGTTTTGTCAATTTTACCTCCTCAATATTTCCTAAATGCATCTCCTTATTCCCATCTCTATCCACACGCTCATCATCTAAGCAACTATCATCCTTCATCTGGACCACTGCAAAGCTCTCCATTGGTACCTGCTATCCTTACTCAAGCTCCCTCCCCCTATGCACTATAGCCAAAGTGTTTTGAAGCACACATCCTGTTCAGTAGGATCCCATTGTTCTCAGGATAAAGACCAAAACCCTTCACATGGCCCGTAACCCGTGCATGGTCTTGCCCCATGCTCTCCCACCCATTTGGCTGCAGGTATTGCAGTCTTCTTCCGGTTCCATGTGCTTTACCAAAAGGCATTTGCACATGCTGCTCCCTGTGTCTAGAATTCTGTTCCTTTCCACCTTTGGTCTACTTAGCTCCTAGTCATCCTTTAGCCCCAAGCACAATCACTTTTTCCTTAGGAAATCCTTCCACTAACCAACAGGCAGAAGAGGGTTCCACCATCAAATACTTTTATAGCTCCATGCCTCTCTCCTTACTAATACTTAGCATGGTTATAATTGCATCCATCTGTGTGACGACCTGATGGAGTCTGTCTCCCCAACTAGACGGCAGGATCTATGAGCATGGGTTGTATGTTTTTCCTCACCATTGTAACCTTAACACTTAATCATTGTCTGGCAAGAAGAAAGTGTTCAATAAATATTTGGTGAATGAATGAACGGAAATCCTTTTGATGATATATTTTGAGAGCTACAGAAATTATAGCTATAGTTATGTTTTGATTCAATAATACAATTCCTAAAAATTTAACCCGAGGAAGTAATCCAAAAGAAAATGTTATATATATTTTTATATATATGAAAATATTAAGTACAAACTTTTTATAATAGCGACATTTTAAAAAACACATGGCTATCAAGCAATAGGAGAAATGTTGACGTGTGGTAAATCCACAGAATAAATAACATGGTCGTTAAAAATAATTGTGAAGACTAAGTAGCAATGTGAAAAACAGATTGCAATATTACAATTGTTTTTCAAAAGCTGAATACAAAATTGGATTTCTACAACTACGCAAAAATGTTTTATGCATGCAGACAAGTACCAGATGGGAACAAGGAAAAATAAATGAGTTGATTTGTCCAAAGAGTACATTATGGTTGAATTTTCTGTTTCATTTTGATTTCTCTTCATGTAGTTATAATACTGTTTTTATGTAAATAATAATTTAGTGTAATCTACACATTTTATCTAGCAATAGGTTGAATAACATAGCAATGTTAAACTAAGAAGCTATCAAAACATAGCTAGTTACAATTCGTCCACTGCTTAGTGGAGTCACAAATGTGTAATAATGTTATTTAAGAGCAATCTTATTAACCACTTTTAAAATAGATCTCATAACCATATATACATATATATATACACACACCCTATGTTTATAATTTATGAACATTCATGTACATGTCTTTGTGTGCACATACGGTTTTGTTTTCCTTGGGTAAATACCTAGGTATAGAATGAGTGAACTATATGGTAGCTATGTGTTTTACTTTTTAAATAACTATCAAACGGTTTTCCAAAGCGATTGTGCCATTTACATCCCACCAGCAGTGCATGAATGCTAGTGGAATGTAAATGTTCCACATTCTCACCAACGTGTGGTATGATGGTCGGTCTTTTTAATTTTAGCCAGTCTAGTGGGTGTGTATTGTGGTTTGGATTTGTATTTTTCTAATGATTCATAATGTCAAAAATCTTTTATATTCTTATTTGATAGCTGTATATAATGTTCGGGGAAGTATTCATTCAAATCTTTTGCCCATTTTTAAATTGAGTTATTTTTCTCTTAACTATTGAGTTATAAGATATATTTGTATATTCTAAATACAAGTCCTTTGTTAGATACATTTTGCAAATATTTTCTCCAGTCTGTAGTTTGCCTTTCCACTTTCTTAAGATAACATAGTCTTTTGGAGAGAAAATTTCAAAATATTTATGAAGCATAATTCAGCAATTTTTACTTTTATAGTCTGAGCTTAGCCCAAAATCACTAGATTTTTTCCTTCTTTTTACAGAAACTTTATAGTTTTAGGTCTTACATTTAGGTTGGTGGCCCATTTAAAGTCAGGTTTTGTACTTGGTGTGAAGTAAGGGTCAAGGCTCACATTTTTGCATCTGAATATACAATTGTTCCCACACTATTTGTCAGAAATATTAAACTTTCCTCATTGAACTGCCTTAACATCTTTGTCAAAAATCAATTAACCTGAGGAAAGAATAATTTTTTCAACAAATGGTGCTAGAACAACTAGATGTTCATGTGCCAAAGAATGAAGTTGGAAGCCTACCTCATATCATATGCCATAATAAACAAAATGGATCAGAGACCTCTAAGTGCTAAAACTCTAAAACTCTTAGAAGACAACATAGCAATAAATCTTACTTTGAGCTAGACCATAGTTTCTTAAATATAAAAACGAAAGCACAAGCAACAAAAGAAAAAGTAGATACATTAAACCACATCAAAATTTAAATTTTTTGCAAATATTAATAATAACATCAAAAAAAGTGAAAAGCGGTAACAAAGACATGGAATCAACCTAAATGTTCATCAGTGGCAGATTGGATAAAGAAAATGTGGTACATATACACCGTGAAATACTATGCAGCCGTAAAAAATAATGAGATCATGTCCTTTGCAGGGACATGGATAGAGGTGAAGTCCATTCCCTTTAGCAAACTAACCTAGGAACAGAAAACCAAATTCTGCATGTTCTCACTTATAAGTGGAAGCTAAATGATGAGAAAACATGGACGCAAGGAGGGGAACAATGGACACTGGAGCCTATTTGAGGGTGGAGGATGGGAAGATGGAGAGGATCAGAAAAAATAACTATTGGGTACTAGGCCTGGTACCTGGGTGATGAAATAATCTGTACAACAAACCCCCATGACACGAATTTACCTGTATAACAAACCTGCACATGTACCCCTAAACTTAAAAGTTTAAAATATTTTAAAAATAATAAAAATAATTTTTTAAAAGCGAAAAGACAAGTCACAGAATGGGAGGAAACATTTGATCACATATCTGATAAGGAACTTGTATCCAGAATACATGTTTTAAAAAACCAATCTCTTACAACCCAATAATAAACAGACAAATAGCTCAATTTAAAAATGGGCAAAGGCTTTGTAGACATTTCTCCAAAGAAGATCTACAATAACCATGAATAACATGGAAAAATGCTCAGTATCATTAGTCATTAGGGAAATGCAAACCAAAGCCACAATTAGGTACCACTCTACATCCAGTAAGATGACTACAGTAAAAAAAAAAAATAGATAATGACAAGCGTTGGTGAGGATGTGGAGAAAGTGGAACTCTCATGCATTGCTGGTGGGACTGTAAAATGGTGCAGCTGCTATGTGAAATAGTTGGGCAGTTCTTCAAAAGTTAAACATACAGTTACCATATGACTCAGTGATTCTACTCCTAGCTGCCCAAAAGAAATAAAAACCTATGTCCACACAAAAATCTGTACATGAATAGTCATAGAAGTATTATTCATAATAGCCAAAAAGGAGAAACAACCCAAATGCCCATCAATGATGAATGAATAAACATAATGTGATATATTCATGCGATGGAACATTATTTGTCAATAAAACGGAATAAAATATGGATACATATACAACATGGTTGATCCTTAATACATTATGCTAAGTGAAAGAAGTCTACATATTATTTGATTCTATTTTTTAAATGTCCATTTATATCAAAAATATTAGGCAGAATGGGCAAATCTATGAGACAGAAAGTAGATTAGTGATTGCTTAGGGCTGAGGGTTGAGTGTTGGTGGAGGAAGAATGGGGTATGACAGCTAATGAATATGGGTTTTGTTTTTAGGGTGGATGAAAATATTCTATAATTAGATAAGTTGATGATTGCACAACACTGTGAATATATTAAAACCATTTCGTTGTAACTTTAAATGGGTGAATTATGTGGTGTGAATTATTTATCAATAAGATTTTTTAAAAATCAATAATTTTTAATTATTTCTATTAATTATTTTTATAATTATTTATTATAGAATAATGTAGTGGTTCTATTTCTGGATTCTATTCTGTTCCATTCAGCGATTTGTCTATCTTTTTTTTTTCCCAAGCTAAACTGTATCCAGCTTTATTAAAGATACTTTCCATAAACAATCATAGTATTTCAGGCAGGACATGGCCAGATGATGGTAAAACGGTATATAGCAACTTTCAAACTCCTTTCTTCAATGGACTACCAAAAATCAGAAAGCCACTATAAAATCCAGTGACGTCTTCATCTGATGTTCTGAACAGGGAAAGTTTAGAATGAGGGTTGACATTTCACATTTAGCATGTTTAACAGTGTTTCACGAGCTGACCCTGAAATGAAAATGGCTGAATTTATCTGAAGATCTACAATCTAGACACGGAACCACTGCTCTTTTGAGGGGTTTCATCTCAGTGGCATCACTGGAAAGTCCAAATTGCCTGACACGTTGGTAACCAGTGACTGGGGGTTAGGTCCCAAAAGGTGTCTGGGCATGCTGAAAGATGGAAAGGGAGAAGAGATCACAAAGACGAATTTGTTTTTCCATACCACAAGGCTTTTGTGCCAAGGGGCCATGTATGTCAAAGTCAGGGAATCCCTCCTCCTGGGAGCCAAGAGGAGGTCTTTCCAAACTAGAAGGAAAAGGTGTTTTCCCCACATCAATTCAGCTTTGGAGACATTCTGTTAGTGACATATGCCCCTTCCCCCAAAACAACAATGAAGTGTTCTGTGTGCGAACAACATAGCTTAAAAAAAAAGTGAAACAAAATTCTGCATTTTTATAAAACTTGATTAAAAAATAGTATTTCAAGCTATACAGTCAGCAGAAGTAGTTATCAAAAATGCACACACTTCACTTGGCATCTCCAGCATCTTCAGCTTTCTGTGCTGCTCTGTTTGGGCATCTCCATTTTCTGCAGGGTTATTCCCTTCCTTGCCAGCATCAGCTTTTCCCTTTTTCACTTTAGGTACCTTCTCTCCCTTCTTTGCAGGGGCCTTTTTAGGCTTGGGCTCTGGCTTTGGAGGAGCAGGTTTAGCAGAAAACCTCGTGGATCGTCTCTGTGGTTTGCCCTTCACCTTGGCTCTATCTCCTTTAGCATCCCCTTCGGCCTTTCTCTTGGGCATGATGGCTGCCCATGGTGGTGGGACGTAGGCGGTAGGCACAGGATGCAGCAGTGCGCGGGCTTTGGTCAGTCTGGGGGTCATTCTTGCCCTTCTTCTTCACACTGCTCCGATTTGTCTATCTTGACACCAATACTATGCTATCTTGATCACTGGAGCTTCATAGATTTGGAAATTCATGCAATTTCATCAACTTTCTTCCTCTTTTACAAAATTGTTTGGGCTGTCATAGGTCTTTTTTAGAATCAGTTTGATATTTTTACAAAAAACAGTATGCTGGGTTTTTTTTTTATTGGAAAGTACTGAGTCTATAGATCAACTTTAACAGAATTAACACCCTAATACTACTGAGTCGTCTGATCCATGAAGATATATACCTCGTCACTTATTTAGGTCATCTTTAATTTCTCTCAGCAGTATTTTCAGTGCATGAGTCTTACACCTCTTTTGCCACATTTATCCCTAAGTATTTCATATCTTTGATGACCCACAAAGTTTTAAAAGAAATGTATTGGCAGAAATACTGCTAGATAAGACTGAGAGGGACAGAGACAGTACAAAATTAACAGAGGCTCTTTGAACCCCTCAAATTCTGGCACGGAGCAGACTGAGAAAGCTGCTCAGTTGCAAGCGTGTGCTACCTTTCATTTAACAATATTTTTGGTTTTTTTAAAATTTCAATTTCCAATTGTTTGTTACTGGTGTATAAGAATACAATTTATAATCAAAAAATTTAATCTTTATCCTATAAATTTATTTTCTTATTTTTTTCTTTTTATTTTTTTTTTTTTTTTTTTTCTTTTTTTGAGAGGGAGTCTCACTCTGTTGCCCAGGCTGGAGTGCAGTGGTATGATCTTAGCTCTCTGCAACCTCTGCCTCTTGGGTTCAAGCAATTCTCCTGCCTCAACCTCCCAAGTAGCTGAGATTACAGGTACCTGCCACCATGCCTGGCTCATTTTTGTATTTTAATAGAGACTGGGTTTCACCATGTTGGTCAGGCTGGTCTTGAACTCCCGACCTCAAATGATCCACCCACCTCAGCCTCCCAAAGTGCTGGGATTACAGGTGTGACCACCATGCCTGGCCTGTATCCTATGTCTTAAATTCACTTGTTAGTTCTAGTGGCTTTTTTGTAGATTCCTTATAATTTTCTACCTATACAATAGTGTCATCTGCAAATTAAGAATGTTATATTTCTTCCTTTCTAACCTGAATGCATTTTATTTTTTGCTTTATTGCACTGGCTAGAACTCCCACTAGACTGTTGGGTTAAAGTGGTGAGAGTACACGTCACTGTCTTATTCGAGGTCTTAGGTGAAAGCAGTGTCTTCCTGTTGTGGCAGCCAGCCTCCAAGATGGTACTGATGATCCTCACCGGCTGGTGTTCATATCCTTGTTAGTCCCTGTGTATCTGGATTGGTTTGTACAACCAACAGAATAAAGAAGAAGGGATCATGTGTGAGTGCAGAGACTGGATCATAAAAGGCACTGTTACTTCCCTCTCGGTCACTCTTTTTAGAATAGTTTGTTTTGAGGGAAGCCAGGTGCTATGCCAAGCAGCCCTCTGGAGAGTATCTCGTGGCAAGGAACTGTGGCCTCCTGACAATAGTCAGTGAGGAACTGAGCCTCTAGCCAATAGCCACATGAAAGATGCCGTCTTAGAGATGAATCCTCCATCCCCAGTCAAATGATAACTGCAGCACTGGCCAGCAACTTGGTTACAACCTATGGAAGACCCTAGGCCAGAACCACCCAACCAAGCAACTCCAGGTTCTTGACCCTCAGAAACTACAAAGAGGTTAAAAAAAAATTGTTTGGGCTGCTAAGTTTTGGGTAATTCTTTATAAAGCAATAGATAACTAATAAAGACTTTGGTATTTACAAGTGGGAGGCTGCCATAATAAAAACTTAAAATTTGGGAATGGTTTTGGAACTGAGCAATTGGTAGGAGCCGGAATGACATTGAAGAAACTGCTGGTGAGGACTTAAAAGTAAATAAGAAGCATGTTATTGGAAACTGGAGGAAGGAAGATTCTTATTATGTAGTTACTATGTAATTCTTGTTATGTAGTTAGCCACACTGTCACCTGTGGTTATGGGGAAACTAGAAAATGTCACTAGTGAACTAGGTAACTGGGCTAAGGACCATTAGCCAAGTCGGTTGAGGGTACTGCCTCGTGGCTTGCTGCTTATAGTAAAATGCTAGAGGAAAGATTGTTTGTTTGTTTTTTTAATAAGGAGCTGGGCACATTGGCTCACACTGGTAATCCCAGCACTTTGGGAGGATGCGGTGAGCAGATCACGAGAGCCCAGGAGTTTGAGACCAGTCTGGGCAATGTGGCAAAACCTCATCTCTACAAAAAAACACAAAATTTAGCCAGGTGTGGTGGTGCACACCTGTAGTCCCAACTACTCAGGAGGCTGAGGTGGGAGGATCGCTTGAGCCCAAGAGATTGAGATTGCAGTGAGCCATATTCATGCCAGTGCACTTCAGCCTGGGTGACAGAGCAAGATCCTGTCTCTAAAAAAAAAAAAGACAAGACTTGCTATTTATGAAGATTCTCACCTCTCTAGATAGCAAATCGTGCTAAAATAAAAAATAGCTTCTGGGCAAATATTAAACCCGAACCCTCTCAGGAAATTGTGTTTTCAGGAAGAAGCTGAGGGAGGAGTATCTCTGTGGAGTCCTTTGTTAAAACCTAGGAAAGATTCAAAAGGCAGTGTTTCACAGCACAGCTGAGTCACACTGCAGTTCTAAAGATTTTACGGTGTGACTCCCTAGAAACGAATCGCTAAGTGGGACAAGATTCCAGAGCCAAATAGCTGGATGAGCAAGAGGACACCGAGAGGGATGTGTGGAACAGGTAATCATTTCCAGGAACTGCCAAGAGAGTAGAGGTTGTGGCCATGAACGTGGACTCAGGTTCGAATCCCAGTTCTGCTGCTCAATTAGCTATGTGACCTTGGGTAAGACACTTTACTCTTTGGTTTTCTTAGCAGTAAAGTGGACAACAAAGTCCATACTTTCTAGAGTTATTGTGAAGGTTAAATGGCTTAATATATAAGCACTCAGAACAATGCCTGACATCTAGGCTATGGTAAATAAGTAATAATTATCATCATTATTTAGGAAGGTGAAGTGAAAAAGTCTGCATTTCTTATAGTGAAGCTAGATGTGGGCCAGATGTTAGAATTTGAGCAATAAAAGGAAGTATGGTCTCATGTGTTGTCACAGGCTATGGAGGCTCTCAGAAGCTATCAAAATAGAGCAGTCAACCAAGGGACAAATGTGAGACCAGGTCCCAGAGGTTTCATTTGCATCTGGCAATTGAGTGACACAAACAGCTGGGATGTGAAAAGGAGAAATTGCTATGGTCTGAGAATACTTGGCGTTGAATAGAACTGGAAGGGGTTTTTTCTCTGTTCATTTGCTTGTTTTGGAGATGGCGTCTCACTCTGTCACCCAGGCTGGAGTGCAGTGGTACGATCTCAGCTCACTGCAACGTCTGCCTCCCGGGTTCAAGCGATTCCCCTGCCTCAGCCTCCCAAGTAGCTGGGATTACAGGCACGGCCACCATGCCTAGCTAATTTTTGTATTTTTAGTAGAGACGGGGTTTCACCATGTTGGCTGGGCTGATCTCGAACTTCTGACCTCAGGTGATTCACCTGCCTCAGCCTCCTAAAGTGCTGAGATTACAGGTGTGAGCCACCATGCCTGGACTGGAAGGGGTTTTTATATAGGCATGTCCAATAGGATCATTTCTGTCAGAGAAAAGGAGCTTAGACAGGAAGTGACAAAGCTAGTGGTGGTATAGCTGGGGCTGGTGCTGAGGAGTCCATGGTCACCTGGTGCCTGCAGCACTGAAGTAGACATCAGCACCCCCTTTCCTCTGTGATAACCATCCTGGGCAAGGCCTGGTCAAAAATGGCTGGTACTCACTGTCAGAGAAGAGCTGAGATAATAACAAATACTAATGTAATTTTCTATACCTTAGCTTGCATTTGTTAAGCACTTACTCTGTGCTAGTCACAACTGTATTAGAATAAACCTTTTGGGGCCTATACAAATGACAATTTCATATAGGTCAACCTATTTATTTACTTATTTATTTACTTTTTAAAATTTTTTATTCTTTTATATTTTTTATTCTTATGTATTTACTTCATTTAATCGTGATAAAACTCTATGTGGTATATACTACTATTATCTCCATTTTACAGATGGAGAAACTGAGGCACAGAAAGATTAAGTGACTTACCCAAGGCCACACAGCTGGTAAGTGGTGGAGCCAGGTTAGCAATCTAGGTCTAACTGTAGAGCATATACTTGCAAACCCCCTCTTTATACACTGAGGTGGCTGTGCCCACAGTCTTAAGGGGTTGACCCTGGCACCTATCCTCTACTCCAGCCTCCAAAGCCTGGTAACCAGCTTTGCTCAGGGAAGTAGATCAGCCCTAACCCTCCCGGAGCCTTATCAGAAAGAAAGTGTGCTAGATCAGCCCTGTGATCTCTTGCTGGCCAGGCTGCAAGACAATGGAACGACTCGTGCGCATCATGCGTTGTGGTGGAGACAATGCGCTTCCCCAAACAGCAGCCACCAGAATAACAAACACTGCTGACTTCCACAGCACCAAAGTCTAAATATTGAAGTGGCGCATCCGTGCCTCGCCACGTATGGTAATATTCCAGTGGAAAAAAGCCGGCAGCTGCTATTGTCTGGATTCCCCAGAGAAAAGATCTGAGGCTATTTCTCTGGTCTTGTGAGACTTCTGCCGCCTCTCCCAAGGCCCCAGCTTGAAAGAGGGATTGTTTGATGTCAGACGAACTTGGGGACCCCAAACATCCCCCTGTGATCTGCACTGGTCTATAGCAAAACAAGCAAATAATGACAAGGTGGAGAGTTTTTCCTAAAACAAAATGTATTCCATTGAAAGAGTCCTATTCATGATGCACAGCTTCCTTCTCGCAGTGGCCCCTGTGCTCTGTGTCAGCTCCATTCTCCTCTCTGTACTTAGCGGCTTCCTCTTCGGACAGTTTCTCTGCATTGCACAAGGCCCTGATGGTGGCTTCTCCAACCCTGACTCTGCTTCATGACTTCTCAGTCCAAGTTTCCATTGCTCACCGCCTCATTCTCTCCATATTTCTTTGCTCATATTCTCTTCAGAGAACCTGACAGTTTCTCTTTTTAAAATTTTTTCAGCGGGGCGCAGTGGCTCATGCCTGTAATCCCAGCACTTTGGGAGGCCAAGGCAGGTGAATTGCCTGAGCTCAGGAGTTCACGATCAGCCTAGGCAACACAGTGAAACCCCATCTCTACTAAAAAAAAAATACAAAAAATTAGCCGGGCGTGGCACCGTGTGCCTGTAGTCCCAGCTAATTGGGAGGCTGAGGCAAGAGAATTGCTCGAACCTGGGAGGCAGAGGTTGTTGCAGTGAACCAAGATCACGCCACGGCACTCCAGCCTGGGTGACAGAGCGAGACAGAGAAAAGAAAAGAAAAAAAATGTTCATCTTTTGTAGAGTTAGGATCCTGCTATGTTGCCCAAGCTGGTCTCAAACTCCTAGCCTCAAGCAATCCTCCCAGCTAGGCCTCCCAAAGTGCTGGGGTTATAGGTATGAGCCACTGAACACCAGACCATGTTATATGTTGTTGGCCAGCCAATCAACTACCTGCGTTGGGGCCAGGTGGCTGCCAGGGGTCCAAAGAGCTGGCAGGATCATATGGCCCCAAACAGGGTTCCCTTTTGCAGCAGGTAGTGACAGCAGGTCAGTTCCCCTCAGAAGGAATGTAAAAGGCAAGTGCTATTGACACGGCTGGTACAAAAGTCTGGTTCTAAGGTTTTGTGCCAACACTGTATTGGTATTTCTCAGCCCAGGGAGATCAGAGTCATGGCTCAGGAAGATCCCCCAGAAACACACAAGGGATACCAGAGCACTGGGCTCTGTGGAGAGAGGCAGCCGGGGTCAGACACACGCTAAATGGACAGGATTCAGCCCAGGAGGTGTTTGCTGAGTCAGGGAAGAAGACACAGATTTAGACATATCTAGGAAGAAATCGGGAAGCCTTGGTGAATAACTGGATTTGAGGAATGAACATAAAGGTTCATGGTGGCATCGTTCACCAAGAAATAGCACAGGAGAAGAGCAGATTCAGGAGATGAAGGAGACATGGCGTTCCCTTCTGACATGAGGTATGAGACATTCTGCTACATTTACCCTCAGAAAGTAGGCTGTTCAAGTGCAAACTTGAGGAAAGACGTCAGGGTTGGAAGAACAGATGTGATAGATGTGGGTGGGTGACACCGTGGCGTAGGTGATGTCACCCTGGGAGAAGTGGAGCGTATGACTGACAGCGAGTGAATGAATGACCTGATCAAGACTTGGGACTTGCTCATGTTTCATTCCTCCCCAGGTGACAAGCACTCACAGAGACCCTGCTCTCAGATAAGGCAGAGTGGTGAATGGAAAGAATAAGGATATGGGCTCCGAGCACCGTGCCCAGTTCAATTGTGGGCTTTGAAACGTACTAGCTGTGTGCCTTTGGCTCTGTCCTTAACCTCTTGCAGCCTTAGTTTCCTCATTTCAAAACAGTTGTAATGATATGTACCTCGTCAGGCTGTAGTGAGGATTTAAAAATGTAGCAACAGTAGAGTTCCAGGCAGAGGATTTGGTGTGCATAGTAGGCATTTAACAGAACTTACAGGACTGGGCACGGTGGCTCACACCTGAAATCCCAGCACTTTGGGAGGCTGAGGGGGGCAGATCACCTGAGGTCGGGAGTTCGAGACCAGCCTGACCAACATGGAGAAACCCCATCTCTACTAAAAACACAAAATTAGCCAGGTGTGGTGGCACATGCATGTAATCCCAGCTACTTGGGAGGCTGAGGCAGGAGAATCACTTGAACCCAGGAGGCAGAGGTTCCAGTGAGCTGAGATTACTGCATTGCACTCCAGCCTGGGCAACAAGAGCGAAACTCCATCTTAAAACAAAAACAAAAACAAAAAACAGAACTTACAGACTCCTGCCTCCTGCTGAACGCAGTTGTGAAATACTCACAGCTTTCTGGGTAAGAGCAGAACAGAGATTCTGGGGATGCCACACCCCTAGCCAATGGCCTCTCCAAAGGACTGATTGACTACATCAGTAACCTCCTCTGGAGATAATGTCAGGAGTCTAAATTTGAGGCCTGGGCAAAATAGTCTTCCTGCTCCCACCCACAGCCTTGTCCTGTGTCGTCTATGCCAGGCCATGCCCATTAAGGTGATCTCACTCCTCAGTGGGGGCCTCCCTCTTGCAGGACTCCCTCAGGCCCCCCAAATCTGCATAGCCCTGGCCCCATCCTCCTCTGCCTGCTGCTACCCAGGTACTGGCCGCTCTCCAAAAGGAGTATGCAGTTTCCAAGTCTTCCAAACTTCCCTGAGCCAAGAGCTTCCATTCTGACGCGTATACCAGTGTTATGCAGATAGAAGACACACGGGAAAAGGTATTCCCTTCAGTTAACATCAGACATTCACCACTTGGACATTAATTTACTTCATGTCATAAGATTTCTTCAAAGAAGTTCATAGAATGCTATTGGGAAAAATAAATGAAGATGAAAATAAGAAGAGGGTATGCCCGGCTGGGCACAATGGGATTACAGCACTTTGGGAGGCTGAAGTGGGTGGATCACCTGAGGTCGGGAGTTTGAGGCCAGCCTGATCAACATGGAGAAACCCCATCTTTACTAAAAATACAAAATTAGCTGGGTGTGGTGGCACATGCCTATAATCCCAGCTACTCGGGAGGCTGAGGCCAAGAGAATCTCTTGAACCCAGGAGGCAGAGATTGCGGTGAGTGAGATTGCACCATTGCATTCCAGCCTGGGCAACAAGAGTAAAACTCCGTCTCAGAAAAAAAAAAAAAAAAAAAAAAGAGTATGCCCATTCCAGCCTAGAAGACTAGAAATAGCAAAGGCAACAATTTACTTTGAGTTTCTGTATAGATTTATTTATTATTTTTTTGAGACAGAGGTATAAAGTACAAGGTAAACAAAAGTTAGTTCAATTAAAAAATAGGAACCTTTTGTTGAATAAAATATAGGACAATCACAAGAGGAAAATAACATCCTAGAAGAAATAACAAACCAGAGATACATCTAAAATTTATTAATTTTTGCATTTTTTTGTTTGTTCGTTTTTTGAGATGGAGTCTCACTCTGTCACCAGGCTGGAGTACAGTGGCATGATCTCGGCTCACTGCAACCTCCACCTCTGGGGTTCAAGCAATTCTCCTGCCTCAGCCTCCCAAGTAGCTGGGACTAGTGGCAGGCATCACCATGCCCAGCTAATTTTTGTATTTTTAGTAGTGATGGGGTTTTACCATGTTGGCCAGAATGGTCTCAATCTCTTGACCTCATGATCTGCCTGCCTCAGCCTCCCAAAGTGCTAGGATTACAGGCGTGAGCCACCTCGCCTGGCCAATTTTTGCTTTTTTACAAAAAGCTAAAATCAGTGCCCAGATTTCATTCCATAAGCAACAAAGGAGGTGAACAGACAGTTTACTCAGGAAGCACAGATGGTAAATCAAAACATGAAAAAGTACATAGCTCCACCAGAAACAAGAGGAATGCAAACACAGGAGCTCTGGGCATCCGTGCATGCTTACCAAACTAGTGAAAAGAAAACAAAATCGTCAAACTCTAAATGGGTTTGAAACTGTGGGACGCTATGGGAAACAGGCAGGATGGTATAGGGAGACTCAGGGCTGACCTGCAGCCAGATTGCTGGGTTACACACCAGCTCCACCATGTGTGACCCTGGGCAAGTGACTAATCTCTCTGTGCCTTGGCTTCCTCACCTGTCAAATGAGGTGTGAATGAGTTGATACATATAAAGTGCTTGGAGCCGTGCTTAGCATGTAGTCAGTACTCTATAAGTGCTAGCTATTATTAATATTTGTGTGGGGTGGTGGCTTTCTCTCAAATGTAGTAACAGGGCATGGACTTTGGAGCCAGAAAGATCATTCTTTCAACAAATATTTACCGAATGCCGATCCAGGTGCAAATCCCAGTTCCATTAATTATTAGTAATGTCACCTTGTGAAAACTGCTTAGAAATCCCCATCTCAGTTTCCTCCATCAGTAAAGTGGAATCATCAAATCTACTGCCTAGTGCTGTTTGGAGTGTGATGAGACACTACATATAAAGTCCTAGGATAGGCCTGCCTTGTAGACATCCTTAATACATATTAGATTTTTCACTCCTCCTCCTAGAATGTCAGCTCAGCCCAGGTGCTCAGCCCAGATCTGTAATCACACAATTTGCCCTCCACTGCCTGCCAGCTCAATCCGATTAAGATCTTTAGGGCCCCAACCCCTGAAGGCTCATTATGCCATCTACGTCCAACGTATGTTAATTGAAAAAATAACATCACCAATTTCATAAAATAAATGTTGGTGTTTTTTGTTGTTGTTGTTTGTTCGAGACAGAGTCTCACTCTGTCACCCAGGCTAGAGTGCAGTGGTGCAATCTCAGCTCACTGCAACCTCTGTCTCCTAGGCTCAAGCAATTCTCCTGTCTCAGCCTCCCCAGTATCTGGGATTACAGGTGCCTGCCACCACACCTGGCTAATTTTTTGCATTTTTAAGAGACAGGGTTTCACCATCTTGGCTAGGCTGGTCTTGAACTCCTGACCTCAAGTGATCTGCCAGTCTTGGCCTCTCAAAGTGCTGGGATTACAGGTGTAAGCCACTGTGCCTGGCCCAAATGTTGGTGCTTTGATGTGCCATGCAACTTACATACATGCTGAAATACAGTTGCTTATTTCTATATTATCCCTCTCCCTCTTGCTTACCTCTTTTGGTCTGGCTGTTTGCTGCTGACCTTTTGCAGGTGGCTAAGTCAGCCCAGTGGGTCATCCTTGCCGCTATCAAATCATCCCCGTGATGTGCAGGCCACACCAACTTCAGATTTCTCCCTCCCCAGGGGAATTTACATTTTAGGTGGTGGGGAACAAGAGCTCCTGGGGGCCAAAAGCCTGGCCCAGAATGGGTACCCAGTAAATATTTGTTGAATGAAGGAGTGAATGGATGCATGAATGTTTCTGAACAGTGGAATTTGAGCTGCCATGGGAGGCAGAGGAAAAGGATATCAATGCTATTTTTACTATCTTTTAAAATCCTCACTTCTCTGCCGGGTGTGGTGGCTCACACCTGTAATCCCAGCACTTTGGGAGGCCGAGGTGGGCAGATCACCTAGAGTCAGTAGTTCGAGACCAGCCTGGCCAACATGGAGAAACCCCGTCTCTACTAAAAATACAAAAAATTAACCAGGCGTGGTGGCGCACGCCTGTAATTCCAACTACTTGGGAGGCTGAGGTAAGAGAATCGCTTGAACCCGGAAGGTGGAGGTTGCAGTGAGCAGAGCCATTGCACTCCTGCTTGGACAAGAATGAAACTCTGTCTCAAAAAATACAAATAATAAAAAATAAAATCCCCACTTCTCTTTAATGGAGAGACAAAGTAACCAGAACTCTTCAGATCACACTAGGTAAATGCAAGGCTGATATCTAACAGGTTGAGTGGCACAGATACTACCCAATCAGAACAGACCTGGAGAGCCATGCTGGACTTAGCACCACCTCTTTGCTTGTGGATAATGGAAACCCAGGGGTTCTGAAGGCAGGGGCTACAGAGGAGGTGATGCTAGGGGCTCGAGGCAGCTGCTAGCCATCAACCAGTATGAAAATATTTCAGTACTCAAACCCCATAAGCACAGCAGTGTCACACACATGATGATTAAATGTCACATTGGGTTAGGTAGCTGCATGAGAATCCCTAGGCTCCAATTTCTCATCTACAAAACAATAAAACTTACAAATCTTCAGGTTCACTCTAATTCTGACTACCTGTTATTTTAATATAATAATAAGAAGAACAATTTCTGAAAGCCGGCTGGGTATAGCAGAAAAGCACATGCTCTGAAGCTGGTAGACCGAGTTCAAATTACAGCTTGCTTACTGTACGGTGCGGGTCCGAATCAATTTACTTGTTAGAACCTCCACTTTTCATTAATTCAACAAATATTTATGGAGCCCTTTTTATGTGCCAGGTCCAAAGGACGCTTTTGTGAACAAGACCCAGTCCCTTGCCATCACGAAACTCGCTCTTCTAAGGACTCTTTGGTTGTAAGTGACAGAAACTGGCTCAAGCTAGCTTAGACAAAACCAGAATGCATCGTAAGAATGTAGCAAGACTGGGGCTGCCCAGGAGGGAATGTAAGCAGACCTTGCCTAGAACCTGGACAGGAAGGCCACCAGGCTCTCTACCACCCTCTCTTCTCCCCTTCAACCCCCCTCAGTTCTGATGTGATGTCTCAATTCTAAATTCTCCACAAAGAATCCCAGCACTTGGCTGGGCACGGTGGCTCACGTCTGTAATCCCAGCACTTTGGGAGGCTGAGGTGGGTGGATCACCTGAGGTCAGGAGTTTGAGAACAGCCTGACCAACATGGCAAAACCCCATCTCTACTAAAAATATAAAAATTAGCTGGGTGTGGTGGTACAGGCCTGTAATCCTAGCTACTCAGGAGGCTGAGGCAGGCGAATCTCTTGAACCCAGGAGGCAGAGGTTGTAGTGTGCATAGAGCCCACCACTGCACTCCAGCCTAGGAAACAGAGCAGCACTCCATCTCAAAAAAAAAAAAAAAAAAGAATCCCAGCACTTTGGGAAACCAAGGTGGGTGGATCACTTGAGGTCAGGAGTTGGAGACTGGTCTGGCCAACATGGCAAAACTTTGTCTCTACTAAAAATACAAAAATTGACCAGGCACAGTGGCTCATGCCTGTAATCCCAGCACTTTGGGAGGCTAAGGCAGGTAGATCACTAGGTCAGGAGTTCTAGACCAGCCTGACCAACATGGTGAAACCCTGTCTCTACTAAAAATACAAAAAAAAAAATAGCCTGGAATGGTGGTGTGCACCTATAATCCCAGCTACTCAGGAGGCTGAGTCAGAAGAATCACTTGAACCCTGGAGGCAGAGGTTGCAATGAGCTAAGATCGCACCACTGCACTATAGCCTGGGCAACAGAGCGAGACTTTGTCTCAAAAAAGAAAAAAATACAAAAATTAGCAGGGCATGATGGTATGCCCCTGTAGTCCCAGCTACTTGGGAAGCTGAGGCAGGAGAATCGGTTGAACCCGGGAGGTGGAGGCTGCAGTGAGCCAAGATCGTCCCACTGCACTCCAGCCTGGGTGAAAGAGTGAGACTCCATCTCAATAAGTAAATAAATAAATTCTCCACAAAGAGAACCAGATCAGCCCAGCTTGAGCCACATGCCCACTCCTAATCCAATCACCTGTGACCATCAGGCAGGACCACTAGGTACAAACATGGCCTCAGGGACTCACCCATGTGAATGGGGGAGGGGTCCAAATCCCAAAAAAAGGGAGGCTTGTAGATTCTGGTGTCCGCTTCACGGCCTCATAGGGTGGATGTAAAGACAAAATGAAATTCCATATAAAGTGACTGGTACAGAGCCTGGCAGACATAGCTGGAGCACTGTGCCTTGCTGATAGTTGGTGCTGGACTAAAACCTGTGCTGAATGGGGGAACAATATCATGAACCATGATACTTTTCATGTATTCACCAACTTTATGTCCATTTCCTCAGTTACTTCCTCGGTTGCCTGGATCGGGAGCCCCACCTTGCTGAGTGGACTTAAACCAGTTAGTTGGGCACATGTGGCTCCCAGGCTGGGTGGCATCCACATGGTGGATGCCTGATGTGCTGAATGGATGATGAGTGGATGTGCTCCCACCCAACCCTCAGTACTCTGCTGAGGCAGGATGGGTGGCTAGAAAAACGGGGTCTTTGGAATTTGTCCTTTCTCATCTAGATCTTTGTTAGAAGATCTTTTCCCCCCCTTTTCTGTTTAGTAACTGAAGAACCAAGAACTCAGGAAGAGATCAGGAACTGGGTTTGAGTCCTCCCACCCCACCCCCTGATTTGACGACTATCATTGAGATTCTGACCTCCCTTCTCTGGACTTGGTTTCTCCACTGGCAAATGGATATGGGCGCACTGATGATGCCTGCTTGGTCCCCCATGTTTGGGGGGATTGGCCACAGTCAGAGATGGGAAAGGACTTCCACAAGGCCTGGCCTCAGCTCTTCCCCACCGCCATCCACGGGGAATCTTGGGTCTCGCTGAGCAGGCCCCAGCAGCCTGGAGGGAAGAGATCTCCAGGCCTTCCGCCCAGCTGCTCTGTGCCCTTGGGAGCCCCTCCACAGCCAGCCCACGACCGACCGATGACTTTACCAGCTGTGTGGTTGAAATCCGAGCTCTCTTGCTAGGGTTTGGGCAGGAAGTTTTTTCCTGTGGTGGAAGCTTTTGTTCTCCAAGTTGAATTTCCCCAGGCTGATGTCAGCCCCAACTTAGGCTGAAGCCGGTGGAACCTGCAGCGGGGCTGAGGGAGGGCTGCCTTGCAGGACAGAGGACACAGGGTTTCAGGCACCCAGTGGCTGTCTCCACCTTCCTCTTCTTCCTGCATTAGCCCACTGTGGCCTTGGGTCAGCTCCCTGACCGTCAGCTCCGAAGGAAAGCTGTGGAAGCTCATTCATCCCGAGAGGGGTTAGAAAGGTGGGTGGAACATGCTTTCTAATTTTGGTCCAGTCACTTACTGTTAGCTGAGTGACTTGGGATGGGCACTTAACCTCACTGGGACTCAGTTTCCTTATCTGTAAAATGAGAATAATAGTCCCTCATACCTCCTAGTAGTGGATATCAAAGGTAAAGCATTAAAAAGTGCTTTGAACATAGGAAATGTTCAGTGAATATGACCATTTATTTTTGTCCTTTTTTGTTTGTTTTTGAGATGGAGTCTTGCTCTGTCACCCAGGCTGGAGGGCAGTGGTGTGATCTCGACTCACTGCAACCTCCACCTCTGGGTGGTCTCACAAGTAGCTGAGACTACAGGCACACACCACCACGCCCAGCTAATTTTTTTTTGTATTTTAGTAGAGACAGGGTTTTTTTTTGTATTTTAGCTAATTTTGTATTTTAGCTAATTTTGTATTTTAGCTAATTTGTATTTAGCTAATTTGTATTTAGCTAATTTTGTATTTTAGCTAATTTTTGTATTTTAGCTAATTTTGTATTTTAGCTAATTTTTTTTTGTATTTTAGTAGAGACAGGGTTTTTTTTTCTGTATTTTAGTAGAGACAGGGTTTCACCGTGTTGCTCAGGCTGGTCTTGAACTCCTGAGCTCAGGCAATCCGCCTGCCTCGGCCTCCCAAAGTGCTGGGATTACAGGTGTGAGCCACCGTGCCCGGCCAATTTTTGTTTTTATCATCGCTCCAGTGAGGAGGAAATGAGATGTTGTATTTGAGGTACCTACAGAGGGTCCAGCTCAAAAACAGAGGCAGAAATAATCCCTTTACTAAGGGAAGATCATGCTTTTCTGTATAGGAGTCCAGCTGTGCTTTCCCTCCCAGGAACACAAGGCTTCACAAAGATGACTCTGTTTGTTTCTTAAGACTGCCGTAACAAAGTACCACAGACTGCGTAGTTCAAACAGTGGAAATGCATCCTTTCATGGTTCTGGAGTCTGAAAGTGTGAAATTGAGATATCCAGCAGGGTTGGCTCCTTTCGAGGGCTGTGAGAGAAAGACCTGTCCAGGTCTCTCTTGCTGGCTTGTAGATGGCCGTCTTTTCCCTCATCTTTCTGCCTTCTCTGGGTATCTCTGTGTCCAAATCTCCTCTTCTTTTTTTGTGGGGGGGTGCAGTGGGGGAGGGCAAGATCTCACTATGTCACCCAGGCTAGGGTGCAGAGGTGTGATAATGGCTCACTGCAACCTCAAACTCCAGGGCTCAGGTGATCCTCCTGTCTTAGCCTCCTGAGTAGCTGGGATCACAAGCACGTGCCACCACACCTGGCTAATTTTCTTTTTTATTATTTGTAGAGACAGGTCTCACTATGTTGCCCAGGCTGGTCTCAAATTCCTAGGCTCAAGCAATCCTCCCACCTCCTAAAGCGCTAGGATTACAGATTTAAGCCACGGTGCCCGGTCCAAATCTCCACTTCTTATAAGGACACCACTGGTGCACCTTCTTTGAGTGTCAGTTTCACCTGAAGGTAAGCAGTTTCAAATATAATTTTAAAACCCCAAAGCACCCAAGCATGTCAGAGTAGAATGCAAAACTGCACGCACTTTTATGCTAAAACATGAGGTATTAGAGAAATTAGAGATATACTAGGCTTTTAGTGGCTGCCCCATACTTCATTTCATAACCCTGATCCCTGGGGTCTGAGCTCCTTCCTGTGTGCCAGTAGGGGTTCTTCACTGGAAAAATCTGAAATGCTTTAGACTAGGTATTGGCAAAGACATTCCAGTTTAGAAGCCAGAGAGCTTGAATCTGAACTCACTTCTGACACTGAGACTCTCCGGGGGTCTTTTCATTCATCGCCTCCCCTTTGTTCAGCCACATTTTTCTTTCTTTCTTTCTTTTTTTTTTTGAACGGAGTTTCACTCTTATTGCCCAGACTGGAGTGCAATGGTGTGATCTCAGCTCACTGCAACCTCCGCCTTCCAGGTTCAAGTGATTCTCCTGCCTCACTCAGGCTACTGAGTAGTTGGGATTAAAGGTCTGTGCCACCACACCCGGCTAATTTTGTATTTTTAGTAGAGATGGGGTTTCTCCATGTTGGCCAGCCTGGTCTCAAACTCCCGACCTCAGGTGATCCGCCCGCCTCAGCCTCCCAAAGTTCTGGGATTACAGGTGTTGAGCTACCACACCCGGCCTTGTTCAGCCACACTTTCACTATCCATACAACAGCCAGGCCAGGTGGGAGGCCTGCACCAATCAGAAAAGATGCAGCTGGACTTTGGGAGGCCAAAGTAGGTGGGTCACCTGAGGTGAGGAGTTTGACACCAGCCTGGCCAACATGTGAAACCCTGTCTCTACTAAAAATGCAAAAATTAGCCAGGCATGGTGGTGCATGCCTGTAGTCCCAGCTACTTGGGAGACTGAGGCCCAGATACGCGGTCACATGCCCAGAGAGGCGATCACAAAGCGAACGCGTCGGTCTAGGAACATCGACTCCCTATCCATTGCTCCTTCTTTGCAACTCCATTGCCAAGGAATTGAGGATGAAATAGTTTTACTGGGGGATCTCAGAGGCAGGAGAATCGCTTGAACCTGGGAGGCAGAAGCTGCAGTGAGCTGAGACTGTGCCATTGCACTCCAGCCTGGGCAACAAGAGCAAAACTCCATCTCAAAAAAAAAAAAAGAAAAGAAAAGATGCAGCTGGGAGAAGAGGTGCACAGATGGTGGGTGTGGAAGCAGAGGAAGTAGAATCAAATCAACCACTGGAGGAAGCAGGCTCTGGCAGTTCTGTGGGGAAACATCTCGGGGCTTCCCCCATCTTCCAGTTCCTCTGATGGTCAAAATGATAGGAATTTGAAAGTGAGAGTGGGCTGGGCGTGGTGGTTCATGCCTCTAATCCCAGCACTTTGTGAGGCCAAGGCGGGAGAATGGCTTTAGCCCAGGCCTTGGAAATATAGAGAGCCCTTGTCTCTACAGAAAATAAAAATAAATTTAAAAATAGCCACACATGATGGTGTATGCTTGTAATGCCGGCACTTTCGGAGGCTGAGGTCCGGAGGATCACTTGAGCCCAGGAATTCGAGGCTGCAGTGAGCTGAGATCACTCCACTGCACTCCAGTCTGGGTGACAGAGTGAGGCTTGGTCTCAAAAAAAAAAAAAAAAGAAAAAAAGTGAGAGTCTGCCTTTCCCTCAAGCTCCAGCCCTCTCTTCTCTCCTTCACAGCCAAGCCTCTGGAAGGTGACGTGTATCCTTCCCCACTTCCTGTATTCTGGCATCTGCCCCCCAGCACCCACTAAACTTTATAAGGTCCTGAGCACCCACCTCCTTACTGGTAATAAGTCCTCTTCAGTCCTCATCTCCCTGGCCCTCTGGCAGACTGTCTGGCTTAAGCGTCACTGCCTGCCCTTGGCTTTCCTCCTCACTCTCCAGCTGCTCCTTCTCAGCCATACAGAAGCTTCTCCTTTCCCTGGCAGCTCCTCCTTGTGCACATCCTCACCTGCTCTCCCAGATCAACCTGTCTCTTTGCAGTGATGGTCCCTCTGTCCATCCCAGGCCTAGAGTGCTGCTGGAGGTTCCAGCTTGGCCACCTGGCTTTCCCCGGACATCTCCCAGCCCTTTCACACTCAGCAAGGATTAAGGGGGCTCATGGCCTTCCCCTGGATCCCAACCTTCTTCCCTCTGTGTTCCCAGGCACTGAAACCAACTGGGGAGCTACCCATGGTGCCTCCCTCCCCTTCACCCTCCTCTCATTTTATCTATAGATTAATTGGTTAGCTTCAGTCTCGTTCTGTGAATTGCACCTCTTAGTAGTCTTCATTTCCACATTTCAGCTGTTCTTGGCCACGTCTGGGCTCCCTCCAGCTGCTCTGAGTCCCACAGCCACCGCTTCTCAATGCTCGTTCTCTTTCCTGCAGTGCCCGCCTCGGTCAGGCCTAGGTGCATCCCTAGATGCTGATTTCAAGACAGCTGAGTTGCCTTTGGCCAGGCACGGTGGCTCACACCTGTAATCCCAACACTTTGGGAGGCCAAGGAGGGCAGATTGCCTGAGTTCAGGAGTTCAAGACCAGCCTGGGCAACATAGTGAAACCCTGTCTCTACTAAAAATACAAAAAGTTAGCCAGGAGTGGTGGCAGGTGCCTGGAATCCCAACTACATGGGAGGCTGAGGCAGGAGAATAGCTTGAACCTGGGAAGTGGAGGTTGCAGTGAGCTGAGATTGTACCACTGCACTCCAGCCTAAGCTACAGAGTAAGACTCTGTCTCAAAAAAACAAAAAGGCAGCTGACACATGGTCCCTGAGCTCATGAGAGGTGCACAACAGCACACAGAGCAAGTCAGGAGCAAGGCAAGCCCCCAGCAGATCTCATGAATAAAAACCAGGAACCGACCCAGCACTCAGGACAAGACACAGCAAAGAAATATAGCCCCTCATCCAAGCTCTCCCACTGTGATAGACTTAGGTCACCTGCCCATGAATGTCCTGTGTGGTCAGCCAGCCAGAAAACCCAACTCTACTTCTCCTCTGTAACACATAAGCAAGAATTGGATTTAAGGAAATGGCTTGCAAGCTGGGCTGGGAGGAATTTGTTTGCCCAGGTCAGATTGACTCTAGATGACTGATACATAGGATTTTTAAACCTGAAGGCCAAGGACCCTTATGAAGACCTCCTTGGGAATGCTGGTATGAGCAGCACTCTGGAATCTCCCTTCCTGATGCCTTACAAATATCCTGTCTGGGGCCATCAAGTCCAGCTCTGCTTGGCAGGCCTTAGCAGTGAACAACTGTGGGAGTTCTCAACAGGGGCACTTCTGAAGACACTTTTGGTTGTCACATCTTGGGTCAGGGAGAGATGTCACTGGCATCTAGTGGGCAGAAGGCATTGTAGGATGCTAAACATCCTACAATGCACAGGACAGTCCCCGACAAACGATGACCTGTCCCCACAGGTTAACAGTGCCAAGGTTAAGAAACCCTACTATGAAGTTACATGGCTTGGCTTCCTACCCCAGATCCACCTAAAGCAACTCACCTACCTTCCACTGGCTTCAGTTTTCTCCACTTTTAAAGGGTTGGGTATTTATATCTAACATAAGCTTGTTGTAAAGAAAAAAAAAATGAGGTAACTTATGAAAGGTGCCTGGAACCATTCTTATTATACAGTAAAGCACTCAAGAAAGTATTCTTTTTGCTGTTAACTGCAGCACACTGCCACTCCATTCAGATATAGATGAGCATGTCCCTCTCGTCACCATATTTGGCGGAATCAGGAAGTCCCCTTGTCACTGTGGAGGCTTCACTTCACTCTAGGTGGAGCTGGGCCTCAATCTAGACCCACAGGGTCAGGGCGCTCAAGCCTCCACCTGGAAGGATTTAGCAGCTCCCCTCCTGGCTCCCCGGGCTTGCTTCCTTGTCAGCCTCTGCAAACGCTGACCCAGAATGAACCCCAGACACCATTGCTGGGCTCTTCCCCTCCGGCAGCTAAGTCCCTAGCTGCTCCAACTCAGCTGTTCTTGACCACGTTTGGGCTCCCTGACCATCCTCCGGCTGGTACTCTGGCCTCAGCTCACCCCATTATTGATGCTGGCCACCTGAGTGGCCTCAGCTGGCTTCCCATCCAGTGAGGGCTCTAACAAACACTAGAGAATGGTACATTTGTCTTTTTCTTTTTATTTTTGAGACAGAGTCTGGCTCTGTCACGTAGGCTGGAGTGCAGTGGCATAATCTCGGCTCACTGCACCCTCCTCCTCCCAGGTTCAAGCAGTTATTCTGCCTCAGCCTCCCAAGTAGCTGGGACTACAGGCATGTGCCACCTCACCCAGCTAATTTTTTGTATTTTTAGTAGAGACAGGATTTCACCATGTTGGCCAGGCTGGTCTCGAACTCCTGACCTCATGATCTGCCTGCCTTGGCCTCCCAAAGTGCTGGGATTACAGGCATGAGCCACCACGCCTGGCCACATTTCTATTTTTCTAGCTTGCAGCTATACCTGATCTGTACTTGGAATTTTTCAAAACAACAACAACAAAATAGCAGTAGTGGAAAGTTTGTAAGAAGAAAAAGAGAGGTAAAAAGCACTTTTTAAACTTTTTGAGGCCAGGTGCAGTGGCTCACACCTGTAATACCAGTACTTTGGGAGGCTGAGGTGGGCAGATCACGAGGTCAGGAGTTCGAGACCAGCCTGGCCAATAAGGGGAAACCTCGTCTCTTCTAAAAATACAAAAAAAAAATTAGCCAGGTGTGGTGGTGGGTGCCTGCAGTCTCAGCTACTCCAGAGGCTGAGGCAGAAGAATCGCCTAAACCCAGGAGGCTGAGGTTGGAGTGAGCCAAGATCACGCCGCTGCACTCCAGCCTGGGCGACAGACTCCGTCTCAAAAAAAAAAAAAATTGAATTCAAATATACCTTACTTTTTACATGTACTGTATATAAAAAAGTGTTGTGGCTAAGTGTATTGGTTTCCAAAACACATTCATTCCCCACCCTGCCCGCTGCCAAACATGCTTTAATTATTTAGGTAGTGGAGTTGGGAGGGGAGGCAGACGGAAAGAGAAGGAGCATATTTTAAAAATCCTAGAATTTGCATAAAAGGAGAACCAACACTTTCATGGGTCAAGTAATGAAAAAGAATAGATAGCCTTTTATTTTAAGAAAAAGTCAGTCTCCCAAAGGCGCAGATTGAAAGGCACTATCACTTAGGGAACAATCAGCTTGACCAGGCATCCCCAGCGACTCCCTCCTAGTACTCTTGCAGTCAGAGGGGTCAGCCTGCATTCTCCTGGTGGCAGTGCAGCAGGCTCTGAAGTGCCTGGCAGTGAACTTAAAGGAGCAGAGTGAGGCGTATTCCTTCTCTGAACCTGCTCTTCCATTCTACAGACAGGAAGATGAGTGACAGGAAGATGAAGCTTCCTCTCTTTAGGAAATTGGGCACTTGAAGAAGCTTCTCCCATCCTAGTTGATTCTTTTGTGCCCATTTTCTCACTAGCAAGCCATTAGCATGGTGTTCAAGGAACAGTCATCTACTACATGATGAACTGATGCTCTGTTTGATCAAACTGGGGCTTAAGAATAGCTGTGAAGGGCTGGGCATGATGGCTCATGCCTGTAATTCTAGCACTTTGGGAGGCTGAGATGGGCAGATCACCTGAGGTCAGGAGTTCAAGACCAACCTAGCCAACGTGATGAAACCCTGTCTGTACTAAAAATACAAAAATTAACCAGGTGTGGTGGCGGGCACCTGTAATCCCAGCTACTTGGGAGGCTGAGGCAGGAGAATCACTTGAACCTTGGAGGCGAAGGTTGCAGTGAGCCAAGATTGCACCACTGCACTCCAGCCTGGGAGACACAGCAAAACTCTGTCATAAATAAATAGATAAATAAATAAATAAATAAGTAAAAAGAATAGCTGTGAGATGGAAGAGACTACACGTTTCCCTGGGAGCTGGTGGCACACAGAAGACCCCAGGACCTTGGCCTTAATGGGGTTAGGCTGCTGGAACTGGGGCTGGCTACTTCCACTCTAGAATAATAGTACTGAAGAGCCCTTTGTTCATTTACGACTTCATTCATTCAGAGAATATTTATTGAGCTTCCACTATGTGCTCCCAGGCACTATTCTAGGCACTGGAGTTACAGTAGAGAACAAAACAGAAAAAGTCTTGCTCTCATGGAGCTAATATATTAGTGGAGGGAGACATAATAAATGAAGTAAGTAAGAGATATAATCTGTGAGGGTGGTAAGAGCTGCAGAGAAAAATTAAGTCGTGGAGGCGGCGGGGTGTGTGGGGAAGAGGTGTTGCCATTTCAGAGCGTTCTTGGAAAGCCTCACTCACTGCTGATGTTTCAGTGAAGACCTGAGAGGTGAGGGGTGCTGCACTGACACCTGGGGAAAGAGTGCTCGGGGCGAAGTGAACTGTTAGCGCAAAGGCCCTGAGACGGGGATGAAGCTGGTGTATTTGGAAGACCAGAGATGACACCAGATCAGAGGAGAAGTGGGGGTAGAGGCAGATCATACAGGATCTCACAGGCTGCTGCAAGCCCTTTGGGTTTTTCTCCAACTGAAATGGAAAGTCACTGGAGAATTTTACTTGGAAGAGTGACACCAAATATTCTATGAATCACTGTCAGTTCATTTTTCAATTATATTATTACCACCATTTAAAAGGCAGGGAAACTGAGGTTCAGAAGGATTAGGAGAGTTTCCCATAGGCACACAGCATGAGCTGCCAGAACTCTTCTCCCTTTTTTTTTTTTCTTAAGACAGAGTCTCACTCTGTTGCCCAGGCTGGAGCGCAATGGCACAATTGGCTCACTGCAACCTTCGCCTACTGAGTTCAAGCGATTCTCCCAAGTAGCTGGGATTACAGGTGCCCGTTGTCATGCCTGGCTAATTTTTGTACAGGTGGGGTTTCACCATGTTGGCCAGGATGGTCTCAATCTCTTGACCTTGTGGTCTGCCCACCTTGGCCCCCCAAAGTGCTAGGATTACAGGCGTGAGCCACTGTACCCAGCCAACTCCTCTCCCTTCTAATCCAGGGCTCTTAGTGCTCCTGTGTGTGGTTTCCAAATGTGCTCAACTCTTCTCCTGCCTGTGAAGGGGAGGCCAGAGCCTTGCAGCTGGGAAAGGGACAGACAGGACAGCTCTTCTCAAATCTGTATTGCTGGGCACCTGTTATCCAGCATCATTTGAGGACACGTATGGAAAGTGCTTTGGAAATTTATCAAGTATGGCACACATGGTGAGTGTTATGAGAGACTATCCAGATGCTCTCAATGATTCTTGCTGAACCCAGGTCCCGAGTGCCCAACAGGCCTCCATTTGAGCACTGGGTTGGCCACTGCTTGTAGCTATTACTCATCTGGGAAGGTCCAGTGCTGGCCCCTGTTTCCCCCAGCCCTCACATGTAGATCCTCACATTTCACCCACAGCTCTAACCTTGGCCTGGTTCACTGACCCATCAGCCTGAGGCTAGAAGCACTTACACAGCTGGAGAGCAGGTCACACTTTCCACTGGCACCCAGCACTGTGCCTGGAGCACAGAAGTTGTCACGCACCTGTCATTCCCTTGGGCACTGGGCCTTGCCCTCCTGTGTGGCCTTCAGCTGGGTCAGCCTGGCTCCTCCTGTGGGGGTAGGGGCTGGCCCCAGAGCTGCCCTGGCTAAGGCCAGGGGTCAGGCTGGAAGTGAACAGACTAGCCTCAACAAATCCAGGAAACAGACCCAGGTAAGGAGTATGAAGGGCATGGCTGTAGTGGAGGGTGTGGAAGCCCAATTCTGGGCTGCCCAGAATTTCCCAGCAGGCTTTGGGGAGGGCAGTGGCAGCTGGCCCAGCGAAAGGGAACCTTCATCCACCCCAGAAAGATTGTGCCACTTTCCTTGTGGGTCAGCACCTCACAATGTTGTCATCAGAAGGGTTTTCTTCCCCATGTGGATTCTGTAGCAGGTAGATGGATTTGTGCTTGCAGACACAGAGTGGCTACAGTTTTAAAGGCTATCAGCACCCCATGGCCCATCTCAGAGAAAAAGACAAGGAGAAGCAAAATTAGAAGGAAAGAAAGAAAGACTGTAAAAGTTAAACAAAACCACCCACAAATAGCTTGAGGCGGAAAAAAGATTGTACCATATCGTGGCAATCGTGGACAGTTTGGCAGCTGAGGGAAAGATGACTCATTCCTAGGCTCCGCTTGCATAATCCTCCCCAGCCCAGGCAGGAGAATGAAACTAGGAAACTAACGCAATGACATTTAGTAGCAAAAAGGAAGCCCACACAACATTTGTGCAAGGCCATCCAAAAATAGCACGCTCCTCCATGCTTGGGTTTTGAAACTATGCATTTCACTTGAAATGCCTCAGTCGTGGCACATTTTTCTTGGACCACCCACACCCTAATTCAGTTCATTTCAACTTTGCAGACATTTATTGCAGGCCTACTGTGCTCCAGGCTCTGTGCTAAGGATTTGGGAGTGGCAAATACAAGGATTGGGGAGCCACTAAGAGGAAAGTGTGAAGGGAAGAATGAATGGAGTCGCACCCCAGCACCATCCCTTACCAGGTCTGAACCTCAGTTTTTCTGTCTATAAAGTGGGAACAATGCCCACCTCATGAAATTGTATGAGAGTTAAATGAGAAGAACAAAGCCATAGGAGCTCATGAAAGGAATCCTCAAATCTGGTCAGGGTGATCAGGAGGTCCAGCAGGGAAAAAGAGGTCTTTGAAATGAGCCTTGACTCGTTTGAACTAAACTAAACTGCCAGACTGAATAGTGACAGACATTTCTTCTGTACCTGCTGGGTGTCAGGCCTAGTGCCAGGTCCTGCGAAGGTAAGGACAAAGGAGACTAACCCATCATCAAGCAATAATAATCCTAACAGTGAAAACAGTAAAAATGATAAGGGAAGCAGCTAGGCATAACGGCTGTGGGTGCTGGTTCTGAAAACAAGTTCTCTGTATACAAATCCTAGTTTTTTAACTCCCAGCTGTGCGGCTTGAGCGAGTTCTTTTTTTTTTTTTTTTTCTTTTTTTTGAGACAGGGTCTCACTCTGTCACCCAGGCCAGGCTGGAGTGCAGTGGCACAATCTTGGCTCACTGCAACCTCCACCTCCCAGGTTCAAGCAATTCTCTTGCCTCAGTCTCCCAAGTAGCTGGGACTACAAGTATGTGACACCACGCCCAGCTAATTTTTGAATTTTTAGTAGAGACGGGGTTTCACTATATTAGCCAGGCTGGTCTCAAACTCCTGACCTTCTGATCCACCCACCTCAACCTCTCAAAGTGCTGGGATTACAGGCAGGAGCCACCGAGCCGGCCAAGCATTCTTTAGCCATTCATTCTATGCTCCTGTTTCCTTTTCTATAAAATTTGTATACAAATAGCAATTCCTTATAGGGTTGTTGTAAAACTTAATTGAAACAGTGCTTGCAAAGCACTTAACATAGCACCTGGTAAAGTGGTCCTAAGGGTAAGCTGCCACTATCTTCACTGCCATCATCATAGTCTTCATCACCATTATCACCATCACACATCACAGAAGAGAGGGAGGTACAGAGTCCTCCAAGCAGAGGAGAACATGGAGAGTCGGGGAATGCCAGAGGAAGGAAGGGTTATGCTTGAAGTGAGTTTTGAAGGACAAGGAGAAGTTTGCCAGTAGGATGCTGGAAGAAAGAGGTATTCCAGGCAGGGGGACAATATGAGAAAAAAAGCATGAATGTGCAGAAGATAAATGTTCAGGAAACAGGAAATGGCTCAGGCCGACAGCCAGGCTGCAAGGATGACCTGAACAGGCAAAGAGAGGGCAAACGGGAAGGGGGTGAAAGTCCTTCCTTTCTTAGCCTTTTGCACACACCCTCCTGGCACATGCCAGGCAGTCAGGAAGCCCTGGGCCTGGACGTGAGCGCTGGCTGTCTCACAGAGCCCTTTCTGACTCTTGGGGTTTCCTTCCAGGAGACATTAAGACACAGCCTTACTGAAAATGCAGCCACGGTTACTATCACGGTTATTGAGAAAACTATCCCTTATGTTACTCAGAGCTCTTTGTATACAGATGCTCAAGATAAATTCATCTTAGAATTTAGCCAGGATAAAACATTGATAAAAATAATTTATAACTTTCCTTCAGAGTTTACAACATGCTAGCCTCTAAGTGCTTTATGTGTATTAGCTCATTTAATTTTCACAACGACCCTATAAAGTAGGCACTATGATTGCTCCCGTTTTACAGATAGAGGAACTGAATGGTAAAGAGATTAACTAATTGGCCAAAGCAATGTAGCTAGTAACTGGCAGAGCCAGGACTCACATTCTGGGAATCAGGAGTTAGAACATGTTTTCTTCCTTCCCTTTTTTGTTTTTGTTTTTGTTTTTGTTTTGAGACAGAGTCTCGCTTTGTTGCCCAGGCTAGAGTGCAGTGGCACAATCTCAGCAATCTCAGCTCACTGCAACCTCCACCTCCACCTCCCAGGTTCAAGCAAACCTCCCACCTCAGCCTCCCCAGTAGCTGGGACTACAGGCGCCTGCCACCATGCCTGGCTGATTTTTGTATATTTTGGTAGAGATGGTGTTTTACCATGTTGGCCAGGCTGGTCTTGAACTCCTGACCTCAGGTGATCTGCCCATCTCAGCCTCCCAGAGTGCTGGGATTAAGGTGTGATCCACCACACCCGGCCAGCACATGCTCTTTCTTAACTCCTTTGTACTAAACAGAACTCTTGTCCCTTCTGTGTTTCCCTTTTTGCTTTGGCCACCTGGAGCCTCTGCTACTTTTGCAATAAAATATAATATCTTTCTTTAGCCCAGATTCTCTTTCATAACTCTTTTTCCTTTAAAGCTCTTCAGTCTCCAGATCCTGGCAAACAATCCAGGTTTTCTTCCCACTACATTCTTCTTTGCAATTTTGTGCTCCAGCTGCTCTCACTTTTTCTAGACTTTCTTTGCATTGTCATCCCTCTGTGCCTTTGCTCATACCAGTCCCCCTATCTGAGATGACTTGCCTTTTTTTTTTTTTTAACCTAGTGACTTGGAAAACTTATCATTTAGTAAAAATACAGGCCAGGCGAAGTGACTCACACCTTTAATCCTAGTACTTTGGGAGGCCGAGGCAGGCAGATTGCTTGAGGCCAGGAGTTCAAGACCAGCCTGGCCAACATGGCGAAACCCCCCTCTCTACTAAAAATACAAAAATTAGTTGGGCGTGGTGGCAGGCGCCTTTAATCCCAGGTACTTGAGAGGCTGAGGCAGGAGAATTGCTTGAACCTGGGAGGGAGAGGTTACAGTGAGCAGATATCATGCCATTGCACTCCTGCCTGGGCCACAGAGTGAGACTCTGTCTCAAAAACAAAACAAAACAATAAACTCTCATTGTTGGCAAATAATACTTGAAGTTACTATATGACAAACCCCTAAAGAGTTATGCACCAAACTAACATTGTTTAGATCTGAATGGTGGAATAACAAATTATTTTACTATTTTTTTCTTGGTGATTTCTATTTCTTGAATGTTCACAGAAAAAAAAATCATTAAATTATTACTTTTAAGAAAAATGTAAGTTAATTTTTTTCATTAAATAATTTTTTAAAATTACTTATTACCATTTTGACCCTTTTTAAATGTGCAGGGTTATGGCATGAAATAATGCACATTGTTATGCAACCATCTGGGATGACATTCCCGCCTCATTTCCAGCTTAGCCACATTCACAGTCTTTCCAAGACTAGAGCAATTTTCACCTTCTGTTTAAAACTTTCTCTATCTCTTCCCACACCCCCAGCAGAAATGATGGCTCACCTGCCTCCACTCTCCTGTTAGGAGGAGTGTGTCACTATTTGTCACTCACATCATTCTATGATATGAATGACCACTATCAGCCATAGTGGTTCAGTGAACACTCCCTAGAGCCTTCATTTCCTGTATTTGATACCTACTAGTTGTATCCTAGCATAGCTGGGGCAAGTCACTTAATCTATCTGTGCCTCAGTTTCTTCAGCTTTAAAAATAGGCATTATCAGAATGGCTACTACTAAAACAACAACAAATAACAGATGCTGGCAAGATTGCAGAGAAAAGTGAACTCTTACACACTGACAGTGGGAATGTAAATTTGTTCAACTGCTTTCAGTGGAAAGCAGTCCAGATCTTTCTCAAAGAACTAAAAATAGAGCTACCATTCGACCCAGTAATCCCATTCCTGGGTATATTCCCAAAGGAATAGAAATCATTCTGATACAAAGAGACATGCATACATATGTTTATCTCAGCACTATTCACAATAGCAAAGACATGGAATCAACCTAGATGCCCATCGGTGGTGGAGTGAATAAAGAAAATGTGGTGCATATATACCATGGAATACTATGCAGCCATAAAAAAGAATCAAATCCTGCCCTTTGCTGAGCCGATTATCCTAAGTGAATTAATGCAGGAACAGTAAACCAAATACCACATGTGCTCACTTATAAGTGGGAGCCAAACATGGGGTATACAGGGACACAAAGAAGAGGGCAAGAGACACCAGGGCCTACTTGAGAGTAAAGGGTAGGAGGAGGATGAGGACTGAAAAACTACCTCTCGGGTACTATGCTGATTACCTGGGTGATAAAATTACTCCAAACCCCTACGACATGCAATTTACCTATGTAACAAACTTGCACATATATTCCTTGAACCTAAAAGTCGGAAAGGAAAAAAAATAGACATTATTAGTTTTCTTTCACAGATAAGGACACCAAGGCTTACAAAGGTTAAGTTTACCCAAGATTCCAAAGAGGGTTAAGTAGTGAAACACTTTTAAAGCAAGTCATCTGGCCCTAGAATGCGCATGCTTGGCCTGTGCCCCCCTAAATAATAACAACAACACTGCCATGTATTGATCACTTATGTGGCAGGCTCTCAGCTAGGTATGTGGTACAATAGATAACCTATTTAATCCTCATAGGTAGCCCCATAAAAGTAGTTATTTGTAGTTATTTATTTATTTAGAGATGGAGTCTCACTCTGTTGCCCAGGCTGGAGTGCAGTGGTGCGATCTCGGCTCACTGCAACCTCTGCTTTCCAGGTTCAAGCCATTCCCCTGCCTCAGCCTCCTGAGTAGCTGGGATTATAGGTGCCCACCACCATGCCTGGCTAACTTCTTTTGTATCTTTAGTAGAGACAAGGGTTCCCCACCTTGGCCAGGCTAGTCTTGAACGCCTAACCTTGTGATCCACCTGCCTCAGCCTCCCAAAGTGTTGGGATTACAGGCGTGAGCCACTGCACCTGGCCCTGTAGCCCATTTTACAGATGCAGAAACTGAAGCCCAAGAGAGGTGAAGGCATTCGCCTAAACTCCTCAGCAGAATTTGGTGACTATAACGAATGCCTTGTTATTCACTACACTACACAAAAATGTTTGATTTTTCAAGTCTATCACTGAGGACTTAAATGATGACTGCAGATTGTTCTTATGACAGAAAAGGACAAGGCTTGAAAGTTCAAAGACAGGGGTTCAGCAAGGACTGGGAAGTATGGAGAATCCTTCACAGAAGAGGAGAGGCTGCACTGAGCCCTGCGGACTGGCGGTGGAGGGCCCATTTTACCTTGGGCTGGTAGTGAAGGTGGGGCTCCTCAGAAGCTGTCAGTTCTCAGTTAAGATTAATGAGGCCGAATGGGGTCTGGGCCAGGGCTTCTGCCCAGGAGAGACCACTGAAAGCCAAAGCCCAGCTAGAGATGGCCAGTGTTAACGATACGCTCAGGCCAGGCGCGGCGGCTCACGCATGTAATCCCAGCACTTTGGGAGGCTGAGGAGAGTGGATCACGAGGTCAGGTGTTTGAGACCAGCCTGACCAACGTGATGAAACCCTGTCTGCACTAAAAATACAAAAATTAGCCAGGCGTGGTGGCACACGCCTGTAATCCCAGCTACTCGGGAGGCTGAGGCAGGAGAATCGCTTGAACCTAGGAGGTGGAGGTTGCAATGAGCCGAGATCATGCCACTGCACTCCAGCCTGGGAAACAGAGCGAGACTTCACCTCAAAAAAAAAAATGAGCTCAATTCAGGAGATGCCCAATTAGAGCAGGGAGCACACGAGAGTCCAGGTCCACAGGTGCACTCAGCAGGTGTCTGAGCAGGTGGCTGGGTATGGGAAGGGGAGAGTGTGGGAAGGGGAGAGTGTGGGAAGACTCCACATGGGGCTCTCATAGAGCCTTCTTTCCACAGTTACAGGCTTCTCTCCTGGAAGCCAAAGCCCTCACCCCGTGGGTGCCCCTCTGCCAGCCTTAATGACAGCTCAGGCCTCCAACAGGGTAAGATAACAGGAAGCATTCCAGGGAGCCAAAGGATAAGAGGTGCGCCAGGGTGTGATGTGGAAGAGCAAAAGGTGGAGAGAGAGGGGAGGAGACAGGCAGAGCACGGGAATCAGGAGGGAAAGGGCGCTTTGGAAGCAGCTGTTTATTTACAGTTGAGGCCTTCCTGGGAAATCAAGGTCACCTCTTCCTAAAGCCAGTTCTCCAGGCTCTGCTTGTCAAAGCTTTGTTAGTTGTGTTCAGGTTGTGTGCTTGAAAGCAACATTGCTGCCCTTTGAAGGAAATGCTAGTTAACTCAGGCCTTCTGCAAACAAAGCCTGGCCTTCCCACCTGCTGTCCCTTCTTTGTTTTCTGGTGATCACCGGCTGGGTTCCCCCATTGTGTCCACTCTACAATGAACACCGTGGTGTGTGTGTGTGTGTGCGCGCACGCGCGCGCACGCCAAAGAAAAGAGGACTGAGTGCGAATAACAGCAATTACTTCTATCATTTTGTAAACTGTATCCTGATCCAGGACTGCTCTCAACTAATTCTCACAATGATCTCACGAAGTAGATATTTTTATTAACTCTTTTTACAGGTACGGAATCATAGGTCACACAGCTAAGAACTGGCTGAGCTGGAACTTGAGCCCAGGCCTGCCTGATTCCAAGACATTTACTCAAAAAGTCCTTTCTGGGGGTTGCGCTGGGATGGGGTGGGAGCTTCATCTTTGCTGGTTTCATCCTGAAACGCTACCACTTGTGACTTACTCCATCACCCGCTTTGAACCATTAACTCTACCCTCTACCCAGCCCTGGAGATGTAGAAAAGCTAAAAAAAATAGACAAAACGTGGTAACGGTATCAACAGAGGCTCTGAGGAGTGGTACTTAGTTCAGACTGAGGGGAGGCTTTTAGGAATGATTTCTTGAAGAATGAAACATCTAAGCTGAAACTTGAAGGGTGAGTAGGAACAGACAGGTAGGGACAGTGGAAAGGTATTTATTTAGGCAGAGATCAGAGTCTATACGAAGGTCTGGAGGTGTGGAATGCCAGGGCTTCTTCAGGTACTCACTGGTGATTTGGTATGGACGGACCCCTGGGAGGAGCAGAAATGCACTTGCTGAAGGTAGCAAGGACTTATCTAGCCTCCTAAGGAACTTGGACTTCATCATGAGGAGATGACAGGGAGACACTGAAGGATTTCAAACAGGAGAGCGATGAGGGCAGACTCCTGTTTGAGTTGAGCACTGCTCTTTCTACTTTCAGAAAGGCAGCTGTGACACTGTGGGCAGCACCTGGAGCCCTGATGTTTAATTCCGAATAGGACCTTAAGCAAGTCACTTCCTGTCTTGGAACTCAGTTTCCTCATTTGAAAAGACTGCAGAGGTTGACCAGATGGCCACTTGGATCGTTTCCAGCTCTCATATTCTAAGAAAAAAAAAAATATGACCTCTCCAGGGGAAACGATGAGGATACCAGATCTCTTTCTGGTTTTTTGATTCCTCTAGAGTATACTATAGAACTGAAGAAGGCAGTCGGATATAAGAGTTTAGAGTTCAAGACAGAGGTCTGGGGGAGAGATATATTTAGGAGCCTTCAGTATACAAAACATCTGAAACCCCAGGTCATCTTATCCAGCCTAAGGCTTCAAACATCATCTATACCAAGAGATCTCAAATTTCTTCCTCCAATCACACCTCTCTTCCAAACTCCAAACTCCTACATCCCACTTGGATGTCCAATCGGTACCGCCAACAAAACGTGTCCAAAATGAAACTGCTTATCTTCCCGCTCTACCACCCTAGCTTGCATCACCCTCACCTTCCCTGTGCTTGGATTTAACAGCACTAGCCATGGGGGCGTGGGGGCAGTCTTCTGGGAAGACAGGATGGGGGTAAATATGGAGGGACACTTCTGTCCCCTCAGCGCAGCAGAAACCATGGACTCTCCGAAGAAAGGCCAGTTCATGGCAACTCTATCCTTCTAGCTGTTCAGGTAAAAAATGTACACATCATTCTTAGTTCCTCTGTAGCTCTTACACTCCCTATTCAATCCAACCTGAAATATACCAGAATCCATCTCCATCACTACCACCAGGGTGCAGCCAACATTATTGTTTACCTGGATGAGTGAAATCACCTTCTTATTCTCCTCTTGGTCTACCCTTAATGCTGCTTTTTAGAATATCAGCTAGGTCATGTTAGGACACTCCAATGACTTTCTGTCTCATCAGAATAAAATTCAAAACCCTTACCCTCACCTACAGGGCCCTACGAAATATGTGCCCTTCGCTTCCTCTCTGACCTCATCTCCTACCACTGTCCGCTTCACTCTGCCCCTCCAGTTCCTTGTACTCCTGCCTTGGGGCCTCTACGCTTGCTGTTGCCCTGCTTGGAATGCTCTCACCCGGAGCACTGCAGCTCCCTCACTTGCTTTGGGGCTCTGCCCAATGTCAGCTCGTAAGAGAGGCCTTCCCTGCACGTCTCTGCCACACTTTGTCCTTTCACTCTGCTGCATTCTTCATTGTAACATTTATCACCATCTAATGAAGACATTTATGTACTGTCTGCCTCCCCACCTAAAACGGAAGTTTCATCACCGCCGGGACCTTTTGTTCACTGCTTTGTCTGTGATGCCAAGAATGCTGGCTGGTAAAGTCTCAGTAAGTGCTTTTCATACGAATATGAACAAAATGGCCAGGTATGGTGGCTCATGCCTGTAATCCCAGCACTCTGGGAGGCTGAGGCGGGCGGATCATCTGAGGTCAGGAGTTCGAGATCAGCCTGGTCAAGATGGTGAAACCCCGTCTCTACTAAAAAAAATACAAAAATTAGCCAGGGGAGGTGGCACACGCCTGTAATCCCAGCTACTCAGGAGGCCGAGGAAGCAGAATTGCTAGAATTGCTTGTTTGCACGCTCCAGGATGCAGAGGTTGCAGTGAGTGGAGATTGCGCCACTGCACTCCCGCCTGGGCAACACGAGTGAAAATCCTTCTCAAAAAAAAAAAAAAAAAAAAAAAGTCGGGGGAAGGAAGAAGGGAGAGAGGGAGGGAGGAAGGAAGGGAGGAAGGAAGGAAAGTCTGGAAAGCATAGGGCAGAGATTTGAATTCGGGCACAACCTGCTTAAGGGCTTCAAGCCTAACCACTGTGCAGTTCTTCCTGTTGGTGAGGGGGCAGGCCGGGGAAATCTGAGGTTCCTCAGCAATTGAGTCCTACACTCAGAGGAAAAGCCACGGGGCTAGGGGCGGGTAGGTAAAGACAAGAACACAAACTCCCCAGTGTGGCTTTTCCCAGCCCTTCCTCTACTCGCTGCGGGGTGTGCTTGGTTTTTTGTTGTTTTTTTTGTTTTGTTTTGTTTTTGAGACGGAGTCTTCCTTTGTCGCCAGGCTGGAGTGCAGTGGCCCAATCTCGGCTCACTGCAACCTCCGCCTCCTGGGTTCAAGCGATTCTTCCGCCTCAGCCTCCCCAGTAGCTGGGACCACAGGCACGTGCCACCATGCCCGGCTATTTTTTGTATTTTTAGTAGAGACGGGGTTTCACCACGTTGGCCATGATGGTCTCGATCTCTTGACCTCGTGATCCGCCCTCCTCGGCCTCCCAAAGTGCTGGGATTACAGGTGTGAGCCACCGAGCCCAGCACTGGCCATGGGGTCGTGGAGGCGAGGGGCAGTCTTCTGAGAAGACAGGATGGGGGTAAATACAGAGGGACACTGCTTATCCCATCAGCGCAGCAGAAACCACGGACTCTCCGAAGAAGAAAGGCCAGGCTGGGTACGGGGTTCATGCCTGTAATCTCAGCACTTTGGGAGGCAGTGCTGGGATTACTAGGTCAAGAGATCGAGACCAGCCTGGCCAACAGGGTGAGACACTCCCCTCCCCCACCGCCGTCTCTACTGAAAATACAAAAAATTAGCTGGGCGTGGTGGCTTGCGCTTGTAATACCAGCTACTCGGGTGGCTGAGGCAGGAGAATCGCTTGAACCCGGGAGGCAGAGGTTGCAGTGAGCCGAGATTGCAACACTGCACTCCAGCCTGGGAGAGGAGAGAGAGAGAGAATAAAGCAAGGAAGGAAAAAAGGAAGGAAAGAAAAAAAAGAAAAGGAAAGGAAAAAGAAAAGGAAGGCCAGGTGGGGAGGAGGCGCCACACTTTCCCCGAGTTGCCCCGCCCCGGAAAAAATCCACGCGGGGACCTTGGGCGGCAGAACCCTAACGGAGAGACGGTGGCAGGAGGGAGGACCACAGAAATTCCGAAGAAAAAACAAAACAGAGCGAGACCGCACGGTGGGCCCTCCCCGGAGGTTCTTCGCGAAGGAAGCGCACGTTGCAGGGCGCGAGCGTGCCCGGGACGCGGGAGGCAGTCGCCGTAGCTCTGTGACGGGGGCGAGCCGGTTTCCCCGCTCTGGTCCTCCCCACTTCCTCTCCCGGGCTGCCAGGAGACTCGGCCTCCATCGGCGACGCGGGCCCGGGCGCCCACTGTCCTCCGCTGCGGGCGCTCTCCCCCTGTACGCGCGCCGCCCTCCCACCCGGTGCACCGCCCTCGCCTGCACCTGCGCCCACCTGCGCCGCCGTTCGCCCACAGGCCTGTGCACACACCGCGGCTTGCGACCCTGGCCTGGCTGGTCCTGGAACGCATCTCCTCGGAGTCCCCCGCAGACTCCAAGACTTCAGGGTCTCTTGGCTGCAGCGTCAGGACTGGCAGCACAGATGGCCTTGCTGCACGTGAAAAAAGCCATCGCCAGGCTGGGGACCCTGAGCCCTCTGATCTTTCGGCGAAAGGGGGTTCTCCGTCCTCTAGAATCGAAGGGGCATGGGGCCTGCTTTCCTTGCCCTCTACGTCCTCTTCCGTGCATTTGGAGCTGGGGAAAGGCTGCAGTCTGGAAGTTGGGCCACCCGGCTTCCTGTCTCACTGCTCTCTCTCACTGGCAGTGAGACTTTAGACCAGTGACTCGTTGTCTCAGATTCCCTTAACTTTAAAGCCAGCCGTGTAGATAAGATGATCCCTACCGCTCCTCCAGGACAGGGATTGGGTCCTATTGTTTCTCATGGCCCCCGATTTGAAAAGTGGGAGAGTACATTCGGTTTAAGAATGATTGTCCCTATTGTATTCCTGTTGGTGTGTGTGTGTGTGTGTGTGTGTGTGTATTATTTGAACCAGATGTTTTCATCCCATGTGTAAAGTTCTAAATGGCCCCCATTGTCCTGCAGCTGGGGACACAGAGCAGAGATTTCACACACATGCCAAATTCATCTTAAGATTCACTTAAACCCCAAGCTCAAGGAACCAAGCCACAATCCACTTGGCCAAAGTTTTCTGTTTCCCGAAAACTCCCCTGCACCTTTGAAGAGAGATGATGTCCCAGAGTTGTGGCTTTGTCCCAGCCCCCTTCTGAGAACAGATGAGCCTCAAGGTCGAAGCCTGGGGGAGTGGAGATCAAGCTGTGTGGGAGTCGGGGTGAACTTAAAGTGAGGCCCCAGTTCGAAAGACCCAGTCTGCTCAGTGGCAGGTAGGGTGAGGAGGGGACAGGTTTTTTTTTTAGAGCTTCAGATGCAAGCCACCTAGAAAACTACCTTACAGCTGCAGGCATACCTGGTGCTTTGTAAGCACCTCTCCAGTGCTAGCATCATCCAAAACAAGGGTGTACTTTTGAGGTCATTACTGTGGGCAAAATGGGGCTCACCTCAGCTGGAACCTCCTGAAAAGCATACAGAAGTCCTCCCTGATAAGGATGAAACTGGGGTTCAGAGAATTTAAATCACCTGCCCAAGGTCACACCACTGGGGAGTAAGGGATTGGCCAGCAGGGATTAGAACCTTCTGTTGTCAGAGCGCAGGCTTTTCCCACAATACTACAGACCAGGGTCTAGTTAGGCTCTGACTCTCAGGGGGACTTTGGGCCCATCACCTGACCTCCCTCTGGTCGTGGCTCAGTTTTTCACTTGGCAGGGAGGTGTCAGGGAGGACCTAGGGAGAGAAATCACAGGAACTGGGGAGGTGCTCACAGCATAGCAGAGCATGAGCAGGGACCGGGGTCGGGGGTGGGGGTGTCCTCCTGGGCATAGGGTGGTGGGGGGTATCATCCTGGGCACAGATTGGTGGTCGGGTTTCATTATGGACATGGGGTGGAGGTGGGGGTGTCATCCTGGCATGGGGTGGGGGTGGGGTGGGGGTGTTATCCTGGGCATGGAGTGGGGATGTGGGTGGGAGTGTCATCCTGCTGTGAATGGACACCAAGTGAGAATGGGGAACCATGCCTGAAGGGAGACTCTGGGAGGCCAGGCTGCCCACCTGACTTTCCTCCTCCTCCTCCTCCTCCTCCTCCTCCAGCTACAGTCTGCCCAGGCTGGGAGACTTCAGTCTGATTGCAGCAACACCTGGTTTGCATTAAGAAGTTCCCAACTGCTGAAGAAAGCCTCCCAGAGACTTACCCCTCCCAATTACATGGGGTTTCACAACTTACCACATATCTCCAATCATTTTTTATTTTTATCTGCCCACACCTCTTTGAGGTGAACAGAGAAGGTGCTGATATTATCCCTATTTTACAGCTGCATGGAAGCGGACTTGCAGACCACAGCCCAGCCTCCTCCTTTTATGGATGCATTAATGTGGCCCAGAGAGGAGAGGCCGCTTGTCCAAGGCCACACAGGTCATGCATGGCAGAGTCGGACAAGAAAGGAACTCTCTTGGCTGACAGGCCGGTGTTCTTGCTAATACACTGACCCAGGACATCCAGACTCCTGGTACTTCCCCTGGAAGTTGCTTAGGCTGGGTGCAGTGGCTCATGCTTTTAATCCCAGCACTTTGGCAGGCCAAGATGGGTGGATTGCTTGAGGCCAGGAGTTCAAGACCAGCCTGGCCAATATGGTCAAACCCCATCTCTACTAAAAATATAAAAATTACCTGGGTGCGCCTGTAATCCCGGCTACTCAGGTAGCTGAGGCAGGAGAATTGCTTGAACCCGGGAGGTGGAGATTGCAGTGAGCTGAGACTGTGCCACTGCATTCCAGCCTGGGTGACAGAGCAAGACTCTGTCTCAAAAAAAAAAAAAAAAAAAGTCCCTTTGGGCATGGTGGCTCATGCCTGTAATCCCAACATTTCAAGAGACCAAAGCAGAAGGATCACTTGAGTCCAGGAGTCAAGACCAGTCTGGGCAACATAGGGAGACCCCATCTCTAAGAGAAAAATAAACAAATTTAAGCTGGGCATGGTGGTGCATGCCTGTGGTCCCAGCTACTTGGTGGGCCTGAGGTGGGAGGATCGCTTGAGCCCAGGAGGTCAAGGCTGCAATGAGCTGAGATCATGCCGTGGCACTCCAGCCCGGGCAACAGAGCAAGACCCTGTCTCAAACAAAACAAAACAAAAAACAAGTCCCCTTAACAGTATTTTCCCCAACATCTGCCTTTTCTTCATGAAAGTTGGGTGAAGATTAGGGAAGAAAAAAGATTGCATCTTGCCTCTGGCCCTACTTCCTGTGCTGGGTTAGGTGAGGGGAGGAGATTGGTGAAGGCAAGTGAGGAGTGTGGTGGCAGCCAGCTCGGGGTTCCCATGGTGTCCTGCAGCCACACGGTCAGTGGTGGCTAACCCCTTAGCCTTCTCCTTGTCCGTCCTTTTTCCCAACCCTGGCCTGTGGTTATTGATGACCACACTGCTCCTCTGTGGCCTGCAAGAACCCTCTTCAGCAAGGAGTCACTTAATCACAATCAGAGGGCAGAAAAAGTGGATTCGGACATTTTTTTAATAACCAGCAGCTACAAAGAGGACTGAAACAAATTGAGTTTTATTAAAAGAACCCTCCATTAGCCAGAAAATGTTATTACCTTGCATCCTCTACTCCCTGAGCTTTCTGCTTAATAAAGTATTGATTGAAACATACATTTCCAAAGTCTGGTCTCAGAGGAGTGGAAGGGGAAAAACCCAAATAATTCAGAACTGCAGAGGCCTAGCTGAAGTATTACTCCCTCTGATAGATTTTGGAGGGATGCTGGAAAGAAAAACAAATTAATTAAGCAAGTTACAAGCGGAGGTTTGGCCTGAAGCAAAAGTTTTGTGGCTGAGTTATAAAAAGGTTAAGTGCCTTAGGGAAAATCCAGAAGCATTCTAACCAGCTGCTCAAATGGGTGCTGCTATAATTCCATGCACCAGACCCGGGCAACAGCTGGCTCTTGGTTCCCAGCGGGGAGAGTGTGCCTCCTCCACTGATTGATCCAATTGAGAAATTCCTCTTCCACTTTGTAATTTGAAATCTTTAATAACACCTCCTTCCTTCCTCCCCCAACCCCAAACACAGAAAATTAGCCAGTTGTGTGAATGAACTTCATAAGTGATTCATCATATCAATACCATATCAGCAGGGGTGCTAATGACTGCCCTTTGAGGGTAAGTAAGCAACCGTCTAGAGCTCAATTTTCCTCCCCAATATGATACTCAGCATCCAATGGCTCCCTGTTACCTATAGGATAAAGCCTAGACTTCTTCTTCTTCTTCTTTTTTTTTTTTTTTTTAATGAATTTTTATTCTTGTTGCCCAGGCTGGAGTACAATGGCGCAATCTCGGCTCACAACAACCTCCACCTCCCGATTCAGGTTCAAGTAATTCTCCTGCCTCAGCCTCCCGAGTAGCTGGGATTACAGGCACACAGCACCACGACCTGTGGATTGTTTTTGTCTTTTTAGTAGAGATGGGATTTTACCAAGTCGATGAGGCTGGTCTTGAACCCTTGACCTCAGGTGATCCACCCGACTCAGCCTCCCAAAGTGCTGAGATTACAGGCGTGAGCTGCCAAGCCAAGCTAAGCCTAAACTTCTTTACATGACATCTTAAGGTCCTCCAAACTGAAACCCAAATTATCTTTCCAACTGAATCTCCCAACAGTTCTACGTCATATGCCGTCTGCCCCAGCCAAGCTACTAAGTCTCTCTCACCTATTCATTCCAATTCTTCCCAGAACATGTAAGGACCAGAGAAAAAAAAGATAATCTCAATGAAATCTTGCCTTTCCTTCCCCAGGATGGACTATAGACTTTCCCATCTACCTCTCCCATGGCTTCCCGGATGTGCCCCACCCTCCCCAGCCTGGCTTCCCAAGCTTTTCTCAGTTTGCTTTCCTGGCCTGTCTTCAACACGGATGCTCTGGGTCCTGTTTCTGACCTTACACAATTGCAAATGTGACCCATTTAGTCTGTCATCTGCATGTATTGTATTTGTCCAACCACATAGTAAAAATACTGAACTTCTGAATGACTGAACAAATGAATTTGCAATTAGCCCTGCACAAATACTTCATGGCAAGGCAGGGATAGAATGCTTTACTCAAGGGATTGTCAGTCTAGTGTTCCATACACAGAGAGGTGAACTATGATAACAATCCATTAGTAGCCTAACGATTAGCTTTTTGTTGTTGTTGTTTTGAAACATAGTCTTGCTCTGTCACCCAGGCTGGAGTGCAGTGGCATGATCTTGACTCACTGAAACCTCTGCCTCCTGGGTTGAAGTGATTCTCCTGCCTCAGCCTCCCAAGTAGCTAGGGTTACAGGTGCCCATCACTACGCCTGGCCAATTTTTGTATTTTTAATAGAGAGGGGTTTTGCCATGTTGGCCAGGCTGGTCTTGAACTCCTGACCTCTTGATCTGCCCGCCTTGACCTCCCAAAGTGCTGGGATTACAAGCGTGAGCCACCACGCCTGCCCCAGTTTAATTCATTTAACTGACCAGTTTAGTTAGGGGTTGTTGGCACATCAAAGCAATGTTTATCAAACCTGGCAAAGTGTCACATTGTGCTTGGGTACCTCAAACTTTTCTAGAGCTAGATGATAACATCTGCTTTCTTTTCAAGAGAAAAATAGTTTCCTTTCCCTGAGCATACAACATCTTTGTTCCCTTTGTTAACTAAGATGTCAGGCTGCCTTGAGTTATTTAAAGAGACAGAAAATGTCTTTGTTTCTCAGCAATATTCCCCTTAGATTCCTTTCACTGACAGCAAACAGCTACCTTGCTGTAAGATGTATTTGCTTTCTTTAAAAAGGATATCACTCCATCTATCTAAACTCCTCTTTCTGGTTTCTATCTTTACTTAGAAATGCTTTGGCCCCCTAAGTCATTTCTGTGTATATTGCACTTCTTTAATATTGATATGGAAAGACCCCAAGCTTCATGTCCTTTTCCTTGGGAAAAATAAAACACCCTCCTCTTCCTTTTTAAGGGCTAATAACTCCATTTTGCAAACATGCCATTTCAACCCCAGCAGCTGAAACCCAAGGATGCGGCTGCTTTGCTAAAACTAGATAAATGGGGCGGCTGCCCTGGTTACCGCAGAGACAAAAGCCCACTTTCCAGGAGAATGAGGGCCACATCTGGGAGCCTCAGGCCTCGCCCCTTCCCCCTTGCTGGAGGCCTCTTGCTTTCTGTTCAAATAGGAGTGGAGGAAGAATAGTTTCTGCTGCTGGCTTGTGACTTTGTGGAGGCTCAGCAGGGGAGCAGAGGGGAGGAAGCACTCATCTAAGACTGGTCTGGTCTAGCGGAGGGCACTGGGCTGGGGGCCTGGGGGGCCCAGGCTCTCGCCTGGCTCAGCCAGCTGTTTGGTGACCTTAGGCAAATCATCTCCTCCTCTCTGGGCCTCAGTTTCCCCAGCCATATAATGAGGGACACTTATGAATTATTTTGGTTTCAGTTTCCCCAGAAGCTTGAGTCAAGGATTGAAGTGTGAGTAATAGTTCATTTAGAAGGTGATCCCTGGGTGTGGAGGTGAGATGGAGAACGGAAGGAAGCCAGTGTGAGGCGTGCTGTGGAGAATGCCATCACCATGAACAACTGGAGCTCAATCCTGTTGGGAACGCTCTGGGAGGCAGAGCTGAAACACACCTCAGAGTTCATCCTCCCAAGGGATGAGGAAGCTGGGGATTTAGCCACCAGGTGCTCGTTGCTCATTCATGGAGGGCTGTTGTCAGGGACATCAGCTCTTGGGCACTTTGGGCTTTGCCCCACGCTGGCCACGGTGCTCATGGGTGTTGGATGTGAGTGGCCTGAATTCAGCGTGGAGGTGAGTGCTGAGGAGATGGGGCAAGGCACTGACAGCATCCGCTCTAATCATTGACCTTTACTGCCCTGAAAAGCTGTGAATTTACACTTGGCCACAGTAAGCAAATTTAGGGCTTCGGTATGATAGGCAGGGCGAAAGAACTGTATTCTGTGTAATCAGTGACAGTCCCCCACTTTCTTTCCCATGATTCTAGACCTCTAGGCTGTTCCCAAAGAGAGCAGAACAGAAATAAAGTTACCCACTGGCCAGAGGAGAAGATGATGAAACTATAGACACCCCCTCCCACCTTTCTTTCCCATTGCTTCCAGGATGTGCCCCACCCTCCCCAGCCTGACTTCCAAAGCTTTTCTCAGTTTGGTCCAAGATTTTTTTTTTTTTTTTTTTTTTTTTGCCTCCCAACACAAACCACCCATCACTGTTAGGTTTTCTCTCTCCTCACTTCTACCTAAGCCATTCCTACAGATACCCCTAGCATATCTTTCATTTTATTGACTGGTCCAAATTCTAAATGTCTTTCAAGGCCCAGTGGTATTTCGCGTTCTCCAGGAAGTGCTTCATGACCATTCTCGGGTTAGAAGTATCCCTCTTGGCCAAACACAATGGCTCACTCCTGTAATCCCAGCACTTTGGGAGGCTGAGATGGGAGGATCACTTGAGTCCAGGAGTTCAAAACCAGCCTGGGCAACATAGTGAGACCCCCTATACCATCTTTACAAAAAATTTAAAAATCTCCCTAAAAGCAGCCACCAATTAAGAAAGCGTTTAAGCTCAACATCTGACTATTTTTAATTCCCACCATCCTACTGAGGTGGCGCATGCCTATAGTCCTGGCTACTCAGAAAGCTGAGTGGGGAGGGTCACTTGAGACCAAGGCTGCAGAAAGCCAAGATTGTGTCGCTGCACTCCAGCACGGGAAACAGAGGAGATCCTGTCTTGGGAAAGAAAGAAAGAGAGACAGACCGAAAGAAAGAAAAGAAAAAAGAAAAGAAAAGAAAAGAAAAAGAAAGAAAGAAAGAAAGAAAGAAGAAAGAGAAAGGGAAAGGGAAGGAGGGAGAGAAAAGAAAGGAAGGAAGTAGAAAAAAGAGAGAGAAAGGAGAGAAAAAGAGAAAGAGAGAATGAGAAAGGAAGGAAGGAAGGAGAGGAAAGAAAGGAAGGAAGGAAAGAGAAAGAAAAAGAAAGAAGGGAAGGAGGGAGAAAGGAGGAAAGGAGGGAGGAGGAAGGGAGGAAAGAAGGAAGAAGAAAAGACAGGAAGAAAGAAAGATCCTTCTTCTCTGAGTATCTATTGCCTCCAGCACGCATCCAGCCTATACACACTATAGACTCTTGCCATTTCTCAGAGCCATGCCTGGCCTCCCTCAAATGGAAGACAACTTTATACTACTTGGGTGCCTATCTCCCAGTCCCTAGCAAGTATCCCAGAGACAGGAAATGTTGAAATAAAGAATGAACCAGTTGATTCAGTTTGGCAAATATTTATTGAGCACCTGAGTATACAAACACTGTATAAGGAGCAAGAAGGTAACTCACAGGTAAATAAGACCCCACTGCGGCCGTAAAGGACTTTAGAGTCAAAGTTGGCCTAGGCGGTGGAAAGTCAGGATTTGCAAGAATGGCCCTTGGAGATCATCAGATCCAAATGCCTCCCTTCATAGATGGGGAATCACAGAAAAAAATGTGGTGGTATCACTAGAAAGGTCATATTGCTACATTCATTTAGTAATAAATGAATTAGTAATAGAGGGCCCCAGGCTGTCTTTTTTTTATCATGTGCAAGTCCAGAAACAATCTTCTTTCTTTTTCTTTTCCACTTTGAAGGAAAATGAAATTTACCGGCTTCTCTTTCTGAAGAGAAGGGGCAAGGAATAAAAATATCAGTTATGTAAGAGTCATTTGCCTTAGTCACGCAGCCCTGCCGGAGTACCGTTGGAACAGAAAGATGATTAAGTTAAACACTGCATATTTATTCCCCTGCGGTCACCCTAATTGGTTCTGCTGCTGTAATTGATTTGACAGGTTATTTTTACTCAGAATGAGCTGGGTTCCTCTGCTGGCTTGCAGATTTGCTCCTGCTCTTGGAGTCCAGGTCGGCAATTGTCCAGATGGCCAGATGTGGGCTGATTTCCACCTGAGGAGGGGGAGGGGTGTCCCCGGCCTAGCCTGGGGAGAACTGAGCTTGCAGTGTGAAAGTGTGAAGGTATGAGTGCTTCCGTGTTTGTGTTTAGGGGTGGATGGGGGAAGGAGGATAGTTAGAAGCTCAATGTCATGCTTTAAGGGATCGAATTGGGAAGGAGCTAGGAAAAAAATTCAACATGACATGAAACTATGTTAAAGACTTTATTCTAGGCAGAGAGAGTCTTAGAGTCTTATATGGCTTGGAAGAGAGGAATGGAAGACCATGTGGGGGAGAGCTTTTTGCCTACAGAGGCTTCTGTACTTTTTATCTATTCCAAGAAGCCACCTCTTCCCACCACTGCAAACTGCTCCCCAGAGTACAAAGTACATAGAACCAGTGTTCTCGGGTAGCCTGCAGCACCCGCCACCTACACATCCTTCCTCATCTTTGCACACGGCTCAGTGCCTCCTGCTTTGCCTGCTGTGAGGGGAGAGTGTGCTGGTAAATGCTCAGAAACCATGGGAGGCTTCTAGAAGTGGGCAGGGACTCCTTGAGGGAGCTGGCCCTCTGCAGAGAGACAGGCCATGGATTATTAGAACCATCTCAGTGACAACGTGTGGCTTCAAATATCAACAAATCTTTGAACTTCAGAGTCTTAATCATCTATCACTGTGGGATAACCATAGGCTTTGTCCTGGATCAAATGCTTTCTCCCATGTAGGATCACATGCTATCTTCACAATGTGATCGAGAAGGTGTTATTATCATCATTCCTTACAGGTAAGGAAGCCGAGGTTCAGAGAGTTTAAAAACTCTACAGTGGGCACACAGCTCATGAGTGTTAGAATCCAGGCAGGCGGGCCCCAGCCCTTGTCTCTCTCACTCTCTTTTTTTCCTTTAAGTCAGGGTCTTGCTCTGTCACCCAGGCTGGAGTGCAGTGGTGTGACCTCAGCTCATTGCAGCCTCAACCTCCCAGGCTCAAGTGATCCTCCTACCTCAGCCTCCCAAGTAGCTGGGACTACAGGTGCACACCACCATGCCCAGCTAATTTTTGTATTTTTAGTAGAGATGGGGTTTCACCATGTTGCCCAGGCTGGTCTCAAACACCTGGGCTCAAGTGATCCATCCACCTCAGCCTCCCAAAGTGCTGGGACTACAGGTGTGAGGCACCACACCCGGCTTAGCCACTGTCTCTTAACACTACAGTACTTCATTCAATATATGCCAGAAAAAGAAAAAAGAATTCGAAACTGCTGAATGGTCAACTGCTATGAAGCATGTTAATGTGAAATTGTTATCATATCCAGAGTACTAGAATGCTGTGGAGATAACATGTGGGAAGGGCAGCCCCACTATCTACTAGTTTTCTAATTTCTCAGACATCATCCTTCTCTTTTTTTTTTTCTAAGATGGAGTCTCACTCTGTTGCCCAGGCTGGAGTGCAGTGGCACGATCTCGGCTCACTGCAACCTCCACCTCCCAGGTTCAAGCAATTCTCTGCCTCAGCCTCCTGAGTAGCTGGGATTACAGGTGCCCACCACTGCACCCAGCTAATTTTTGTATTTTCAGTATAGACGGGGTTTCACTGTGTTGGCCAGGTTGGTCTTGAACTCCTGACCACATGATCCACCCACCTCAGCCTCCCAAAGTGCTGGGATTACAGGACTGAGCCACCGTGCCTGGCCTAACATCGTCCTTCTTGTGTAAAATGGGAAAAATAATATCCATCTCACATAGTCATTCTTTTTTTTTTTTTTTTGAGACGGAGTTTTGCTCTTGTTGCCCAGGCTGGAGTGCAATGGCACAATCTCAGCTCACTGCAACCTCCGCCTCCTGGGTTCAAGTGATTCTCCTTCTTCAGCCTCCCGAGTAGCTGAGATTACAGGCATTTGTCACCACACCTGACTAATTTTTGAGTAGAGATGGGGTCTCTCCATGTTGGTCAGGCTGGTCTCGAACTCCCAACCTCAGGTGATCTGCCCACCTCAGCCTCCCAAAGTGCTGAGATTAAAGGCGTGAAGCACTGCGTCTGGCCTCACATAGTCATTCTGAAAAGTGTAAGCCTAGCACAGGGCCTGGTATAGAGTAAGCACTCAATAAACACAACTCCTTTCTTCCTTTTGACTCATCAAGAAAGCTGAGCCAAAGGAGCATCCACTTCCCACAAGCCTCCCAGAATAGGGAATTTCCTCTATTTAAGCAGGGCATGGGCATGGGGCTTTGACTCTCCAAAGTGGGAAATGATTCATTGCAGTGACCCAACCAAACCATGCTCAGTGGCCTGCCATGGTCTGGTCCAGGCCCACGTACTTGCCCTCCTGCCCACTTAGCATTCAGGCCTGGTGAGGAGGCTCACCCTGGAGCGGACTAAGGAAGTGAGGTCATAGCCCGTGACAGCAATTCGGAAGTTGGGAGAGGCCTGCCAGCCCCTGCCAGTCCCTGGACCTTTACAGAGCAGTTGTTTCCTATGGTTCAGCTGGAATTTCAGGCAGGAATGTTGAGCAGACGGCAGTGGGGCAAGTGTAAATTCCAGAGGCTGAGGCAACATTTTTGCAGAGGAGCTTTTTTTTTTTTTTTCCTGCCAGACTCTGGCCTCAAGCAAGGCCTTCCTGGGAGTGGGAGGCATTCGTTGGGCTTGGATCGCCTGGGATGCAGCTTTTCCCATGGTGAAGGGGAAAGGATGGGTGCACTACTGAGGGCCAGGCCCTTTACATGGATGTAACCCTTTTATGGTCGGTGGGATTTAACCTGCAAACTGAAGTCAATATTATTTTCTTTTTCTGTCCTGTCAGCTTGCTTGCTTTCTTCCTATCCCTAAATAAAATCTCAGGCAGGTCTTACAGGTTTTCTGGGTCCTTTCAGTTTCTAAGACAGTCTTAACCTTGTTTTTTTTGTTTTTTCTGTTTTTGAGACAGGGTCTCACTCTGTTGCCCAGGCTGGAGTGCAGTGGTGCAGTCCCAGCTCACTGTAGCCTCCACCCTCTAGGCTCAAGTGATCCTCTGATGTCAGCCTCCCACTGCAGGTGCATGCCACCATGCCTGGCTAATTTTTTATAATTTTTTTTTTTTTAAGATGGAGTTTCACTGGAGTGCAATGGCACAATATCAGCTCACCGCAACCTCTGCCTCCTGAGTTCAAGTGATTCTCTTGCCTCAGCCTCCTAACTGGCTGGGACTACAGGCATATGCCACCACGCCTGGCTAATTTTGTATTTTTTAGTAGAGACGGGTTTCACCATGTTGGTCAGGCTGGTCTCAAACTCCTGATGTCAGGTGATCCGCCTGCCTCGGCCTCCCAAAGTGCTGGGATTACAGGCGTGAGCCACTGCACCTGGCATTTTTTTGTATTTTTTATAGAGACAAGGTCTCACCATGTTACCCAGGCTGGTCTTGAACTTAAGTGATCCACCTGCCTCGGCCTCCTAAAGTGTGGAGATTACAGGTGCGGGCCATGGCATGAGGCACAGTCTCACTTCAGTAAATGGGAAAATCTAGGTTAGTTTTAAATCACAGCTAACAGCTTCAAGCTCTTATCTAATGAAGGCTTTTCCCTCCTCTTGTTCAGGCCTGCTCCAGGCAGTAGAAGCCATGGTGACTACTGGCCGGCTTCGCTCTCCCCCACTGGTTGTTCTGTGGCCTCTGCAGGGCAGGCGCAGGGTGAAGGGGAGGGGAGGGAGAGGAAAGGTCTCCTGTGACCGTGAGGAGGCAGCCTGTGTCACACCCGTCCTTGGCGGTGCCCTGCTGTGGGCCATCTCTCTCTTCCCCTCTGCTGGTTACAGTCTCCTTCAGCCCCAGGCTTTCAGCTGATGGTCACTCTGATGGAGTCCCTTCCTCTTTCCAGTTGTCATCTGCGGTGGAATCTGGTTTAGGAGACCTCAGCCGGGCTGCCCTGTGGACCACAATATGGTGCTCTCTCCCAGTGCGGCCCCCTCTCTCCCTGCTCCAGACTCTTCAAACAGCTTCAGGCCTTTAGATTTCTCAGGTACGTGTGAAACATCAGTCCCCTGGCCCCCCAAACTCCGGGGTCACATAGCAAGTGGCTGCTTGAAGTGCCTCCTCCTTTCTCCTGCATGTCTGAGGAACCTATGACACACTTGCAACTCTCTTAAAGGATTTCTTGCAATTGTCCACTTCCAGTTCCACTCTTTGCTACCCTGGAGGTGTGGGCAGAATGTTCCAAAATCTCCCAGGTTGTCCTACACAGATGACTTATGCCCTTGCTTTAGCATGTGGGGGTTCTTGGCACCTACTGTATTATGTTAGGTCTTTTAGATGTCAGCTGGGATAAAGACAGCAAGCTCCCATGGTGGCATCTTGCTAGGAGAGTTCCCTAATGCAATGATCGTGATGGTGCTACTCATGTTTCTTGGGTGCTACTTCCTATATTCTAGCCGCTTCACTAGGCAGCTTAGATGCATGATTTAAGAGCAACTCGCATTTTACAAAAGGAGAAACTGAGATTCAGAGAGGTTAAGTAACTATCCCCAAGGATAGTTGGCAGGTCTTGTTGGCAGCAGAGTTAGAATCTGAACCTAGACTCCCAGGTCCAATGAACCTTTTCCCACCAGGCCAGTGGCACTCCTCTCCCCTCTGCCCTGGCATGGTTCCAGCCACTACCTCTTTCTCCCTGTCACCTAAGCACATCTATGCTTTCTTATCATCCAGTCTGGAACAATCTGCTCCTCAAACTTCTCTTCTCCTTCCCCTTCCCTCCCCTCCCCTCCCCTCCCCTCCCCTCCCCTCCCCTCCCTTCCTATCCCCTCCCATCTGCTTCCCTTCCCTTCCCTCCTTCCTTTCTTTCTTCTTTTTTTCTTTCAAGGATCTCCCTCTGTCACCCAGGCTGGAGTGCAGTGGCACAATCTCGGCTCACTGCAGCCTCAACCTCCCCAGGCTCAAGCGATCCTCCTACTTCAGACTCCCCAGTAGCTGGGACTACAGACTCACACCACCGTGCCTGGCTAATTTTTGTATTTTTTATAGAGGCTAGGTTTTGCCATGTTGCCTAGGCTGTTCTCCAACTCCTGAGCTCAAGCAATCTGCTCACCTCGGCCTCCCAAAATTCTGAGATGACAAGTGTGATCCACTGTGCCTGCCCCCAGTCTTTCTTTAAGGTCTAGCTAAACCCCGCTGTCTCCACGAAGCTTTAGATCATTCTCAGCCAAAGTGATTCCCCCCTCCTGACATAAGGAACACTCCTGAATGTAGTGTTTATCCTGAATTTTGTAATTTTCATTCCCATACATATCTTTCTGTTTTGTAAGTTTTTAATCAAAGTATCACTTGCATTAAATGCACAAATCTTAAATGTACAACTTGATGGATTTTACAAATGAATATGCCTGTGCAACTACCCGTAGGATCAAGCTAGGAAACACGTCCAGAACTCCAGAAAGCTTCCTCAGGAGGTACCACTTCAATGTACCACTGCTCTGACCTCTACCACATGGATGAGTTTTGCCAGCTTTTGACCTTCCTAAGTGTGAAACCGTACAGATTATTCTCTTTTGTGTCTGGCTTATTTCACCTATAAGAGTCACCCTGATGGCTGGGCATGGCTCATGCCTGTAATTTCAGCACTTTGGGAGGCCGAGGAGGGCTGATCACCTGAGGTCAGGAGTTCGAAACCAGCCTGGCCAACATGGTAAAACCCCGTCTCTACTAAAAATACAAAAAAATTAGCTGGGCATGGTGACACGTGCCTGTAATCCCAGCTACTCAGGAGGCTGAGGCAGGAGAATTGCTTGAACCTGAGAGGCGGAGGTTGCAGTGAGCTGAGAACATGCCATTGCACTCCAGCCTGGGTGGCTGAGTGAGACTCTGTCTTAAAAAAAAAAAAAGAGTCACTCTGTTGTTTTGCACAGCAGCAGTTCATTTGTTGTTACTGGTGTGTAGAATTCTTGTGTGACTATACCCTAATTTATCCATCCTACTGATGATGGACATTTGGGTTATTTCCAGTTTGAGGTTATTATGAATATATAAGCATCCTTAGACATGTCTTTTGATGGACTTAATGGCTTATTTCTCCTGGCTATGTAGCTAGGAATGGAATTTTGGAGGATGTTTACGTATGTTCAATAGTAGATGCTGTCAAACAGCTGTCCAAAGTTGTTGCATCGATTTACTTTCCCACCAGCAACGGACTAGAGCGCTGATTAATCCTCATCCTTAATAAAACTCTTGGTGTTAATCTTTTAAATTTTAGCCATCCTAATGGGTATGTAATGTATGGCATTATGTTTTGATTTGCATTTTCCAGACAATTAATAAGGTTGAACACCCTTTTATATGCATAGCAGTCTTTGAATATTCTCTTTATAAAGAGCTGTTTAAGTTTCATTTTTTAAAAATTGACCTCCTTTCCTTTTCCTATCGATCTGCAGGAGTTCATTATGTAATTTGGAGGAGTTCTTCAACATATATTGCAAATCTCTTTTCCTACTTTTTGTGTTCCTTTTCGGTATCTCCTCAATGTCTCTATTCATGAACAGTTCTTAATGATTTAATTTAATTTAATTAATTTATTTATTTATGACAGAGTCTTGCTCTGTCACCCAGGCTGGAGTGGAGTGGTGGAATCTCAGCTCATTGCAACGTCTGCCTCCTGGGTTCAAGCAACTCTCCTGTCTTAGTCTCCCAAGTACCTGGGACTACAGGAGTGCCCCACCACACCCAGCTAATTTTTGTATTTTTTGTAGAGACTAGAGATGGGTTTCACCCTATTGGTCAGGTTAGTCTCAAACTCCGTACCTCAGGTGATCACCCGCTTCAGCCTCCTAAAAGGCTGGGATTACAGGCATGAGCCACAGTGCCTGGCTAACAGTTCTTAATTTTAATGAAATCCAGCTTATCATTTTTTTTTTTTTATGGTTACTGCTATTTGTGCCTTGTTTAAGAAATCTTTGGGCCGGGCATGGTGGCTCATGCCTGTAATCCCAGCACTTTTGGGAAGCTGAGGCAGGTGGATCATGAGGTCAGGAGTTCAAGACCATCCTGGCCAAGATGGTGAAACCCATCTCTACTAAAAATACAAAAATTAGCCAGGTGTGGTGGCAGCGCCTGTAATCCCAGCTACTCAGAAGGCTGAGGAAGGAGAATCGCTTGGACCCAGGAGGCAGAGGTTGTAGTGAGTGGAGATCATGCCACTGCACACCAGCCTGGGTAACAGAGCAAGACTCTGTCTCAAAAAAAAAAAAAAAGAAAAGAGAAGAAAAAGAAATATTTGCCTATCCTAAAGTCATAAATATGTTCTCCCATGCTTTCTTTTAGAAGCGTTATTATTTCCCATGCACATCTTCATACTCTGTGTATCACTAAAAATATACAATGTTGTTTTTTGTCATTTTAGACTTGATACAAATAATATGTAGCACATTCTGCAACTTACTCTTTGCACTCAGTAGTGTATTTGCAGCATGTATTTGTCGATACATGTGGCGCACATTCATTCACTTTCACTGTAGCGAAGTTAATTATACTGTATACATAGGTCACCATGTATTTACCCTTTCTCCTGCTGATGGACATTTAGGTAGTTTCCCGTGATCATCACCCTAAGTAATGCTTCTGTGAACATGCATGCACGTGCCTCCTGGTGTGAGAGTGTCTCTGGGGTACATGCTTCACAGACCAGCAGCCTGTGGTTTGGAAGCTGTAGAAACTCCTCACTTGGAGGAGGTGACTTTGGGGCTGTTGAGAAGTAGGAATGGTGAGATAGACCAGTGGGTGGGTGGAGTGGGGGTGCTACACAGTCCTGGCTCTGGTCCCAGACCTGTGTTTCAGCCAGAGAAGATTTGCTTTCATGCTTTATGACCTGGGGTTCTGTTTAACTCTTTGTTTGAAAAATCAGCTCTGCTTTAAAAAAGCAACAAAAATTTTTTTAAACAAGTGACTGAGTTAAGGCATTGTTCCCAAAGTGTTACAGGTTTAAATAAATAAATGGAGTCCAGGTTTGGTGGCTCATGCCTGTAATCCCAGCACTTTTGGGACGCCGAGGCAGGCAGATTGCTTGAGCTCAGGAGTTCAAGACCAGCCTGGCCAAATGGCGAAATCCAGTCTCTACAAAAAATACAAAAATCAGCTGGCATGGTGGTAAGCACCTGTAGTCCCAGCTACTTGGGAGGCTGAGATGAGAGGATTGCTTGAGGCTGGGATAAGAGGATTGCTTGAAACGGTGGAGACTGCAGTGAGCCATGATTGTGCCCCTGCACTCCAGCCTGGGTGACTGGGTGACAGCACAAGACCCTGTCTCAAAATTTAAAAACGATGAGCCCTTCAGCCTTCAGCCCAAGCCAATCTGCTTACCACTATCACTCTCCATTGTGAATTAACCCTTCACGCGCAGCCCTCCCATTCTCACCCCCAGCTAGACTGCTTACTGCTGTATCCTCAACTGTCCATCTGATAGGCTTGTTGACAGGTTGATTCATTGATGAATGACCCTTTGAATAACTTGACACCATCATCTCATCTGTGTACATTCTATAGTTCATAAAACAGGTTCATAGCTATCCTTTGCTTCAAAACTGCCAACACAGAGCTTCAAGGAGTATGTGGTGAAAGAATCACTATCCTCATTTCACAGAGGTGATCCTAGGTCTCGGAGAGTTGAGGAGGCTTGAGATCATGTGACTGGGTGCTGGCGGATAGGAACTTGGACCCAGGCCTTTGAATCCCGGCCTTGTGCCAACTCCGCTGTTGAGTGTGGCCTGAAAACATGGCCTTAATCCAGCTGTTAATTAATAACTAACTTGTGTGTTGGCCTCTGCAGTTTACAAAGTGCTCTCCCTTGGGTGATTTCTTTTAATCTCCACGATCCTTTGGTGACCAGATGTTATTATTTTCCCCCAACCCGCCCCTTTGCAAAGAGGGAGCACTAGTAGCTTGGAGGGTCGAAGTGCCTTACCCAAGGGCACACAACTATATGGCGACAGAGCTACACTCAACACCCAGCTTCCTGCTTCCCTGTCCCCATCCTCTGTTCCACCCCTCACTCTTCTCGCCATGGGCAGGCCCTGGAGATGTCTGAGCGTGTGGGCTTTTCAGCCTCCCTCCAGCAGCCTGAAGGCCTGGCTGTCCCGGGCAGGCCCAGGAAACAGCTGGCTCAGTGGTGCTGAGCAGCCCCTCCCAGGAGGTCTCAAGTTGTTTTTCTTATCCAAACAAACTCTACACAAACATGGCCACATTACTCATGTGTGAGTTATTTGCGATAGCATAGCCCAGAGATGGGGAAATCAGTTCACACTGGAACCGTGTCTCAACCTGGTTACAAAAAAAAAAAAAAAAAAATGGGGAAATGGAGTTCCAGGCCCAGGGCAGCAAAACTCAAGCCCACACCCCATCTCAAGCCCGGGGAAAACTTCTGCCCCTGGTCACATGCTCTGTGGACCCCACTGGAGGGAAGACAGAACGCACCTGTGCCTGGGGAAGGACGTGAGGGAGCTCCAAGGGGTGGGCTCTCTCTTCCATGGTCTCAGCCTCTCTTCCCAAGGGCCCTCTTGAGGAAAGAGACATACCCATGGAGCAGAGAATCTCTGCTTTATCCTCAGGCCTTTTGCTAAATGAGTGCTGGAATCCATACTTGGTCCTTCTCCCCATGTATAATGAAATTCCTTCAACTTCTGGAGTTGGATCTTTCGCCAGAAGCCCTTAGGATCGGGGGATGGGCTTAAGGAGCTGCAATATAAATGAAGATGTGTAATTTAGCTCAGTGCCTGGCAGGCTTCTGCTGCTTTCGTTACAGTTGAGGGGCCATTGGTTGTGTGTGTGATGGGAAAGAGAGATGATGCTAAAAGCTGTTTGTCTTGGCTCACCATCACATACCTTCCCAAAGGCTTGCACACCCACTGTCTCCGGCGTGTTTATTACCTCATCGTGTAGGTAAGGGTCTGACTCTCAGAGAAGGTCTTTAATGTGCTGGAGGTACCCACGGGATGTCGATCGTAAACCATGGAGAGTGAGTTTTGTGTTTGCAAAGAGCTCTTGGACACAGGATCTCAAAGGAATTCTTGCCAGAGCTAGAAAAAGAACCTCAGTCCCCTGACTTCTAGATCAGCAGACTCTGGTTCCAGAAAATGTTTCCAGGATGCCCAGCTCTCTGGATACGACTCGATTGGTCCCAAGGAATGCCAGCACTGCACACGGCTTCTGTCCCAGGGCTCTGGAACTCTGCTGCCTGGGGCCTATGGTGACAGGGATTCCTTGCTCCTCTTTACCAGCTTCAGACCAAGGGACTCAAGCTTGGAGAGGCTGTGGTTACTGTGCTGGGTGGGTCTTGTCCTGGAGACCTTGTGTGATTCATCTTCATGTTCCCACAGGGTCTGCCACTAAGACAGGACTGGGTTAAGACCCTTAGATATCCTGAAAGATCAGTCCTCCCTCATATGAAATTCAAACAAAAACAATTCTAAATCTGAAAAAAATGCCACCCATCCATGTGGGCTGAACTCAAAATAGCTTCCTTCTTAGAGATTTTGATTGCAAAATCCTGGATGAATGCAACGAAGCTGAACTTTTTTCCTTGGCCTAGGAGTGGGGCAAGGGAGGGAGGGGTTTTGCTGTTGGTCTAAGCGCCTGCTTGCTCTGCTTCCTGAGTCACCCAGATTGCCCAGGGGGTCTCACACGTGGTGGATGCTCAGCCCACATCTTCTAAATTGAATGAAGTGTGCCCGCTTCCCAGAAGAGGACTAAATCCCTACCCATGGGGGAGGGGAAGAGATGGGGGAGGAAGGGGGGAGGAGGGAGGAGGAAGAGAATGCATGGGAGCCCAGCAATCTTTCTCAGTTCCAGTTTAAATGAACAGCAAAATAAAAACATGTTGTTCTCCTCATAATGAATAGATGTGCTTAGAGTTTTCACATCTTGCCAGGCCCCTCCCTGGGTGCTAACTGACCCTTTACGGACAAGGTTTCCACAGAAGAATCAGCTACTAACCCTGAACCACATGGCTGGAAGGCTGGGCCTGGAACCTCCAACTTCACAGAAGATGCAACTCCACAAAGGGATTTTAGAATTTCCTGTCACAGCCCCAAGAAGAGGAATGCATTTCTACCTAAAACTGGCTTAGATCTGCTTAAAAAAATAACAACAATGGTAAAAATATACTTAATGAATGTGTAACAAACCACAAAACCACAGAAAGTGGGGTTTGAGTTTGAGGGGGAGTGCGTAATTGTGTGTATTTTAGACATTAAATTAAGGTAACATGGCCTCATCTGGAAAAATCTGAGGGGAGGAAGGAAAGCACCGTGAAAATACGAATTCCACGCTGGCTGGGAGCGCAATCTACCGTACCCAGTGAAGCTTTGAGGGTGGAGAGTGTTCCTTTGTTAGTGTGTGTGTACATTTGTTTTTCATCCACTCATTCAAATATTTACTGAGAGACTACTTTGTGCCGGGCACTGTCCTGGACACTTGGCGACAGAGCCATTAATTAGACATATGAGTTCCTGCTCTGGCTACTCACGTCATTGGGAACAGAACTGATATTTTCTGGCTCTTGAATTAAACTAACTGCCTGCTACCCAGGGGCAGCAAGCCAGGGTATTCTCTCGTGGCATGTCTTCTACAACACATCCTGAAGTGTGTGCCCACAATGGATGCTCAGGCAATAGGCCCAGAGTGTGTCCTGATGCCCTGGTAGGCACTAGACTTCCTTTTCTTCTATCACCTCCTCTTCTGTTCTTATCTCCTAGGCCTCCTGGGTGGCCTTGGCAGAATGAGGACCTGAGAGTTTAGCTGTTGATTAAAGCTGGCAAGAACCTGAGGTGTTACTCTCCCATGGTCATTTGCATCTAGTTATGGGAATTAGGTCAGAACGAGGAGAGCCTCAAAGGCAAAGAGATTTCAGCTAGAAGAATGACAGCTCCATGGTAGGATGTAAAGAAGAATTCCAAGGCAGAGAGCAGCCCAATAACTGAGTAGCAGTGTCTACAATGGGTAATGCAAAGAAAGTCACTGAGTCATGTATTTGCAGCATGCAAGGTCAGTCTGCTTCCTTCAACTTATAGATAAGGAAGCTGAAACTAAGAGTATAAACAGCTTGCAAGCTGGGAGCAGGTCCATTGCTAGGACCAGGCACTCCAGATCCACTGGGCACGCCAGTCAGTCCATTAACCATGTCCTTAACCAGGCTTCAAGAACTTCAGATAGGGCCGGGTGCACTGGCTCACGCCTGCAGTCCCAGCACTTTGGGAAGCCAAGGTGGGTGGATCACCTGAGGTCAGACGTTCGAGACCAGCCTGGCCAACATGGTGAAACCTATCTCTACTAAAAATATAAATATTAGCTGGGCGTGGCCATGCATGCCTGTAGTCCCAGCTACTCGGGAGGCTGAGGCAGGAGAATTGCTTGAACCTGGGAGGTAGTGGTTGCAGTGAGCCAAGATCGTGCAAAAAAAAGAACTTCAGATAATTTTCAGCCAGGGACTTCTTCCCCAGGTTGCAGCCATCCTCTTCATCTATAAGTGAAGTCAGCTCTGATTGAAGGCCATTTGCACCTCTGTTTCTTCTGGTCCCTGCCATTTCCTAGTATTATTCGAAGGCAGTGAGATATAGTGCAACTAAAACTGAAAAGAAACCATACAAAAAACAGCAGGATTGTGATCCAAGTCACCTAAATTTTAGCAGTTGGCACCTCAAACCAATCTTTACTTACATCTTTCTATGCATACACTATAGATTAGACCTATGATATCACCTAACCTAGGGGTGGGATGAACCCAGGACTGAGAGTCTGTACTGTAAGTCCAGAGGCCACGTGTTAGTTATGAGATCTTGGGCGAGTCACTTCATCTTTCTAGACCTTAGTTTCTTTTCTTTCTTTTCTTTATTTTTTTTCAGATGGAGTCTGGCTCTGTTTTCAGGCTGGAGTGCAGTAGCATAATCTCGGCCCACTTCCCAGGTTCAAGTGATTCTCCTGCCTCAACCTGAGTAGCTGGGATTACAGGCATCCACCACCACATCCAGCTGATTTTTCTATTTTTATTAGAGACAGGGTTTCACCATGTTGGCCAGGCTGGTCTTGAACTCCTGACCTGAAGTGATCTGCCCGCCTCAGCCTCCCAAAGTGCTGAGATTACAGGTGTGAGTCACCACGCCTGGCCCCCATTATATTTCTGTTGGACAGCACTGCTGTAGATAACAGCAAATCAATGAAAGCATTCTTTTTTTTAATTTTAAAGCAAGAGAGATGCAAATTAGACTTGTGCTTTAGAATGCTCACTCTGGCAGCTAGCAGAGAATGGAGACAATTGGAAAATTATTGTAACAATTGGTGGTGAGCAGTGATGGGAGCCTGAATTAAGATGAAGGCTAGGGGTTGCGGAGGGGGATTCCACGGCGTTTGGGGTGTGAGCAAGGTGGAGTCCCCAGGCTGCTGGCTTCTGTGACTCTAAATTATGGTGGCATCCCTAGAGGAGGGAAAGAGGAGGAGGAGTTTCATGGAGAAAGCTGACAAACTCAGTTCCGGACCAACTTTGAGTTGACGGTGGGCTACCAAATGGGAGGTCCAAGTGATTTGGTCTGATATCTGAGCCTGGGGCTTTGTTGAGGAGTCTGGGCAGGATACTTGGATATGGGAGTCAGTTTATAAGGTAAAGGTGAGACTCAAGGATGAGTGAGATCTCCCACGGAGAGGACAGAAAAGAAAAGAGGCAGGCCAGGTGCTTTGGCTCACACCTGTAGTCCCAGCACTTTGGGAGGCCAAGGTGGGCAGATCACGAGGTCAGGAGTTCGAGACCAGCCTGGCCAATATGGTGAAACCCCATTTCTGCTAATAACACAAAAATTAGCCAGATGTGGTGGCAGATGCCTGTACTCCTAGCTACTTGGGAGGCTGAGTCAGGAGAATTGCTTCAATCCGGGAGGTGGAGGTTGCAGTGAGCCGACATCGCACCACTGTACTCCAGCCTGGGCAACAGAGTAAGACTACATCTCAAAAAAGAAAAAAAGAAAAGAGGCAAGTACTTGGCTCTGAGGAACACTAATACCTACAGGAGAGCCAGGGAAGATGTCTGAAAAAGAAAGCCTTCTACTTCCTGACAACAATGACATCCTGTGATTCCTTACCTTATGGCAGGCAGCTCTCTGCTTGGCACTAGGAGGTCCTTCAGTGGAGCCTGGTTTTCCTTTGTTGATTTCAGAAAAAAGACAAAAAAAAGTCACAGCTAAAGTTGAAGCATTCTGGTCCCCTTGAAAGGAGCTATTGATGATTAAGTGAGGCAATGAGAAAAGAATCTGCCCCAGGTGCAATGTCACTTTTTAAAGTCGATGTGGCAAGAATAAGCTGGTGCAATCACTTTACAGAGGGCTGTTTGGTAAGGACATAAAAAGTAGAATTCTCTTTCTAGGGAATTGTTCTTAAAACATAATCAGGGATGTACACAAACGTGTATACACAAACATGTTTAAAACAGCACTTTTAATAATACAAAATAAAATTGGGAAAAACCTCACTGTCCAATTGTGGGAAACTGATTTAATAAGTTACGGTGGGCCAGGTGAAGTGGCTCATGCCTATAATCTTAGCACTTTGGGAGGCCAAGGTAAGTGGATTGCCTGAGCCCAGGAGTTGAGACCAGACTGGGCAACATGGCAAAACCCGTCTGTACAAAAATACAAAAAATTAGCTGAGTGTGGTGGTGCACACCTGTAGTGCCAGCTACTTCAGAGGCTTAACTGGATCACCTGAACTCAGGGAAGTCGAGGCTGCAGTGAGTCGAAACTGCACCACTGCACTCCAGCCTGGGCAACGGGAATGAGACTGTGTCTCAAAAAAAAAAAAAAAAAAATTATGGGAGATCCATGTGACAAAAAGCTCTACAGATTTTCAAAACAATGTAGAAAAGACGTATTTATTGAGATAGAAAGATGCTCACAATATGGTAAACGAAAATGCAGGTGAGTGCAATATGATTATTTCTAGTTAGTGGCTGTTGTTTGTCTTCATCGTGGTTGAGAGCAAGAACTTAGGTCTGCCTGAGTTGACTGGGCACAGCCACTCACTGGGCTCTCCACGCTCAGTGCCCTTTTCTGAAAAGGGGATGATAATAACATGAACCACAAGCAGTCGTAAAAACCAAACAAGTGAATCTAGTCTGTAGTTCAGATGGGGCCTAGCACGGGTAAGACTTCAATATGTGCTAACCTTCATTATTTTAAAAAACCTTGTTAGTGAGATATAATTTGCATATCTTACACTTAAACCATGTAAATCAGTGGCAGGAAGTTCTCATGGGCTGCAGATGCTGGGTTGTAAGTAAGGTGCAGTAAGAGTATTCCAGATGTGACGTTATTTTTAATTTAATTTTATTTAATTGTTTTGGGACGGAGTTTCCTTCTTGTCACCCAGGCTGGAGTGCAGTGGTGCAATCTCACTCACTGCAACCTCTGCCTCCTGGGTTCAAGTGATTCTTCAGCCTCAGCCTCCCAAGCAGCTGGGATTACAGGTGTATGCCACCACACCCAGCTAATTTCTGTATTTTAGTAGATATGGGGTTTCACCATGTTGGCCAGGATGGTCTCCTGACCTCATGATATGCCTGCCTTGGCCTCCCAAACTGCTGGGAGTACAGGCATGAGCCACCGTGCCCGGCCCAGGTGCAATGTTATTTTAAGAGGTCAGGATTCCACTCTTTCTCTTGTCACACACACCCAGGGCCTGACTATACTGAAGCACTAACAGGTCAACAACATGTTCAAACTGACCAGAGGGTACAGAGCACCACTGACTCCTTCTCTGCCACTCTACAACCCACGCTTCACACACTGGACACACCTGGCACTGCTTTCGCCCTACATGTTGTTTTCTTTCTCTTTTTAAAATCTGTTTTTTGTTGTTGTTGAGTTATAACTTTTATATAGTATACCCTATTTCCTCTTAAAATTAAATTTTTAAAAAAGTGTGGCCAAATATACATAATAAAATGGACCATCTTAACCATTATGAAATGTATAGCACAGTGGCATTAGGTATGTTCATCCTCGTTCTGCTCCCATCACACCATCCACCTCCGAACTCTTTTCATCTTGCAGAAACTCTGTACACATTAAACACTAACTCTCATCGCGTCTTACCCCACCCTCTGGAAACCACCATTCTACTTTTGTCTCTATGAATGTATTTATTTATTTTTATTTATTTTGAGATGGAGTCTCGCTCCATCTCCCAGGCTACTGTACAGTGGTGCGATCTCAGCTCACTGCAGCCTCTGCCTCCAGGGTTCAAGCGATCCTCCCACCTCAGCCTTCTGAGTAGTAGCTTGGATTACAGGCATGGATTACCACACCTGGCTAATTTTTTTTTATTTTTTTAAGATGGAGTCTCACTCTGTCACCCAGGCTAGAATGCAGTGGCACAATCTCTGCTGACTGCAACCTCTGCCTTCCGGGTTCAAGTGATTGTCCTGCCTCAGCCTCCTGAGTAGCTGGGATTACAGGTGTGCATCACCATGCCTGTTTAATTTTTCTATTTTTAGTAGAAACAGGAGTTTCACCATGTTGGTCAGGCTGGTCTTGAACTCCTGACCTTGTGATCTGCCCGCCTCAGCCTCCCAAAGTGCTGGGATTACAGGCATGAAGGACCACGCCTAGCCTGAATTTGACTACTCTAAGTATCTCATATAAGTGGACTCAGAATATTTGCTCTTTTGTGACCGATTTATTTCACTTAACATGGTCTCAAGGCTCATTCCCACTGAAATGTGTGAGAATTTCAATCTTTTTGAAGGCTGAACGATCCTCTATTGTATGTCTAGACCATATTTTGCTTCTCCATCTGTTGATAGATGCTTGGGTTGCTCCCGCCTTGTGGCTACTATGAATAGCACTGCTATGAACAGGGACATACACATATCTGTTTAAGTCCCTGCTTTTAATTCCTTTGGGTATATACCTCTGTTGATTTTTAATGTAAAAATAACATGCCTCTATTATTTTTTATGTAAAAAGAATTGAAAATAATTTAAAGGCATACACTCTCACCGCATTTGCAGAACTCTATTTTTATTTCAGTGCATCCTCTTTGGTGGTTGTTCATATGCATGGTTTTTTTTTTTTTTGAGATGGAGTCTCGCTCTGTTGCCAGGCTGGAGTGCAGTGGTGTGATCTCGGCTCACTGCAACCTCTGCCTCCTGGGTTCAAGTGATTCTCCTGCCTCAGCCTCCTGAGTAGCTGGGACTACAGGCACACTCCACCACGCCCAGCTAATTTGTGTATTTTTACTAGAGACGGGATTTCACCATGTTGGCCAGGCTGGTCTCATACTCCTGACCTCAGGTGATCTGCCTTCCTCGACGTCCCAAAGTACTGAGATTACAGGCATGAGCCACTGTGCCTGGCCCATATGGATGTATTTTTAAAAAGTGAATGCAATTATAATGAACCAACAATTTTCTAACTACTGGTTTTTAGGTCCACATTGCAAACTGAACCATCGACCATGGGCCTGAGCCATGACTGATTTGTGACTTTATTATCTCAGAAAATAAGAAAGGGAAAACACAGCCATCTCTATAAACATATATACATACATACAAGATGTACACAAGGACAAAAACGTATGAATTCTGAGAGAAAACGCACACAACATGTACCCGTTTCACTTAAACAACTGGGTCTGGACTTTGAAAGAATGAGATCTGATCAAGACCTCAGGCACAGGCAGACAGAGACATCTCACATACACACATGTGAATCTCAATCACATTCCTGTATGCAGAGAGAGTGAGCAACACACCAGGCCACACACAAATAGTAAAAGTTAAACACACACACACACAACCTCACACCTCCCAGGATCTTCTCCTAGCCCGCAACTTGCAGACCGGCGATTTCTGAAGGCTGAGAAGGGGATCCTGCAAGAGAACTCAAAATAGCTCTGTGAACCCTGCCCTGGGCTCCAAGTGCCCGCCCACAGGCCTGTCCTGTGCTCCCAGCTCAGCCTTGGCCCCATGCCTGGGTCTGCGTACAGCCCCAAGTCCAACCCCCTGCCTCAAATCTTTCAGACCTGCCCTCTCTGAATACCTCCCTTGGATAGCACCTGCATCCAGCTCCTTCTGTCATAGTGATTCTCCCAGGGACACACTGTAATCCATACCAGAAATCCTGCTGTGGACTTTGGGGACATAGGGACCCACACTGGGCTGGCAATAAGGGGTCAGTAGTCTATGGCCAGTCAGGTTTAGGGCGGCAACAGCTGAACTGCCTGCCTCTCTGGTCCCTCCTCCATAAAGCAGCAACGCCACAACCATCTTGTAGACACTTGAGAACTTTAAACACAACCACATCCTTGAAGTCCCGAGCCCTGTCCTGGCATAGAGCAGCCCCACAAAGGGTGTTAATCTTCTGCCCTGCATTCCCTAAGCTGTCAGATCAGACAACCCCTAAGCCTGCATGTTTTAGGGGTTGCTGTGAGACAGGAATTTTTAATAATTTTGACTAAGTTCTCCACATGGGAGATACTATGATCACTGAACTGAACAGTGCTGGAAGCCAAAGGTTCTATCTTTTGAACAAACTAGAGAACAATTGGTCTACTGACTAATGTATGTTGAGCACTTTGTAATACTGTAGCTCTAGAGCAGAAGGGTGAAGTTAGCCAGGTTCCTCAATTACGCACATCAATCATATACACCTGAATGCATTTATTTATTTTCCCTATTTAGCCTCATCCCCTGTTCTCCCATGCACCCACCCTCAAACAGCGATTCTACTCTGTTCAAGTACCGTTTTATTCCTACTTTTTAATTATGGTAAAATATACATAACAACATTGATCATTTTAACTATTTTAAGTATACAGTTCCATGGCACTGACTGCATTCACATTGTTGTACAATCATCTCCACCATCCATCTCCAGAGTTCTTTCATCTTCTTCACCTGAAACTCCATACGCACTAAACAACTATTCTCCACTCCCTCTCCCGCTAGCCCCTGGCAACCACTATCTCCTTTCTGTCTCTAAGAATTTAATTACGCTAGGTACCTCTGTAAGTGGAATCACACCATTTGGGTCCCTTTGTGACTGGTTTATTCCACTTAGCATAATATTCTCAAGATTCATCTACAATGTAGCATGTGTCAGCACTTCCTTTTTTTTTTTTTTTTTTAGATAAGAGTCTTGCTCTTGTCACCCAGGCTGGAGTGCAATGGCACAATCTCTGCTCACTGCAACTTCTGCCTCCTGGGTTCAAGTGATTCTCCTGCCTCAGCCTCCCAAGTAGCTGGGATTACAGGCACCCACCACCACGCCCAGATAATTTTTGTATTTTTAGTAGAGATGGGTTTTTGCCATGTTGGCCAGGCTGGTCTACAACTCCTGGCCTCATGATCTGCCCACCTTGGCCTCCCAAAGTGCTGTGATTACAGGCATGAGCCACCATGCCTGGCCCATTTCCTTCCTTTTAAAGCTGAATAATATTCCACTGTATGGCTACAGTGCATCTTGTTTTTCTATCCATCCACTGATGGACACTTGAGTTGCTTCTACCTTTTGGCTGTTGTGAATAATGCTGCTATGAACACGGGTATGAAAATACCTGAGTCCCTGTTTTCAATTCTTTTGGGTATATACCCAGAAATAGAATTGCTGGATCATATGGCAATTCTGCTCAATTTTTTGAGAAACCGCCATAAGCCATACCATCTTCCTCAGAGGCAGCGCTACTTCACACCTTTACCAGCAATGTGCAAGGATTCTAATTTCCTCACATCCTTTCCGACATGTTATTAAATAGCCATCCTGGCCAGGCACGGCGGCTCACGTCTGTAATCCCAGCACCTTGGGAGACTGAGGCAGACCGATTACCTGAGGTCAGGAGTTCGAGACTAGCCTGGCCAACATGGTGAAAGCCTGTCTCTACTAAAAATGCAAAAAAAATTAGCCAGCCGTGGTGTCACACACCTGTAATTCCAGCTACTTGAGAGGCTGAGGCAGAAGAATTGCTTGAACCCAGGAGGCAGAGGTTGCAGTGAGCCAAGATCACGCCACTGCTCTCCAGCCTGGGTGACAGAGTGAAACTCTGTCTCAAAAAATAAATAAGTAAATTAGTCATCCTAATGGATATGAAGTGGTTCAGTGTGTATCTTTTTATTTGTATAACTTCTTTCAAGTGTATATAATTATTTTGTGCATATGTAATTTGTTTTACATAGTAGCATTATGCTATTCATTTCCCTATGTGTCTTACTATTTTCACTGGAAATTGTGTTTAAGATTAATACATTGGTTTTGTGTACATGGAATTCATTGCTTCTCACTTTTGCATAGCACTTTATGTGGTGTGCATGAATCACATCTATGTATATTGAGAACCTACTAAGTTCTTGTGCCAAGCTTTCTATATGAGTGATTGAATCTGATTCCATACAGCAACCCTAAGAAGGTGTTGTAATTATCACATTTTATGGATGAGAAAACTGACACACAAAGAGTTAAGGAACGTGCCCAGAGTCACATAGCCAGAAGTAGTAGAGGTAGAAGTGTAACCCAGGTCATTCTGGTGCCACAGAAGAGTTCAGTCGGGTAAGGTGTTACAAAGAGCTATAGATAGAGATCTGACTTTAGACAGAGGCTCTCTCTTAGGCAAGGGCACTCTGATGAAAGTTCCAGTCCTGATTTGGCTACTCATCATCATAGTGCAAATCACCTTCCTTCACAGATGTCACTTTCTGTCTGTGTAAAATGAAGACAATTTTAATGCTTTTTCTAGATTCACTACAGGTTGATTAAATACCCTTTAGCTAATGGGAAAAAGAATCAGAATTGCAGTCAGGTGTTTGTTTCTTTCAGTATTTGAAGTGGTCCACCTGGGAGTCACTCCAAATACATAAAAACCCTCTGGTGCATCTATTCACAAAGTGAACTGTTCAGAGGATGGACTATTCCCAGGGAAACAGAGTTGCTGTCTCTGCTTCCATCCCACCTCTCCTGAACTTTGCACTTACCATGATGAAATATGTTTCCCTTCCAAGGACAACCTATGCAAAAGCAGGCCTGGCTGGGCCCCGAGAGACCAGGTGTGACAACAGAGTTGTATCCATCCAAAGCGGCCCATCCATTCACTGCCCAAAGTCAAGATCAAGAGAGCATGCAGGGTTCTCTCAGCACTGAGAAGAATCAGTTCCTCGGCCCTCCTCCTCCAACCCTTCTCGTGGAGAAACAGGCTGGAGGAGAAAGAACTAGCCCAGAAATGGCACTTATTAGACTTGCAGGTGGGTCTAGCACTCTTTCCGCATGCACAGCTGTTCTTGTCACATGGATGCCAGCAGGGGAGGCACAGGGAAGCATGGTTCTGCCACCCTAACTAGCTGGCTGCCTAGTTATTTCGTTCCCTCTGGAAAATGAGAGGGCTGACTGAGGGCCCATTCTAATGCCATGATTTTAGAGGGCGAAGTACCTTCCACTCCATGTAATCCTCAGATGTCTCTGAGGCTCTTCCTACGCAGTGCGAATCACCTCCCTTCGTCAGACGTTGCCCTCTGTGTAACATAGGGGACTTTAACTAAAGGAGAATAGTTACAATGCTCTTTCTGAATTAACCACTACACAGTGAGAACCGCCTGCTCCGTTCTTACAACAGAGAGAACAGACACTCTTCAAGGAGAAGAAGAAAAACAGCCAGAATTGGAAGCCAGGCCAGTCACAGATGGACACTGAGCCTCTTTTACTTTCTCTGGCTACTTCTCAACGGTTGGAGTTGTTCAGGTCAAGATGAACATTTTACTGGAAGATGATGACTGCAAGGCCTCTTTCTGCCTATCTTTGCCCACTCAGTCACATCTTCCCCACCACCACTCTTTGGGGCTTCTCTAGGCTGTGAATGCCTTGAAGACCTTCGTCTTTTATTTTGGAAGTTCTGGAACTGAGCAGGAGAGCTGCAACATAGAGCTGCTCCGCTGATGTGTGTTAAACTGATCTGAGCTCCCTCCACCACTTTTCATGGCATTAATGATGCAAACCTTTCACCTGAATTTCCCACAGCCACCTAAGGAGACTGCAAGGGAAGCTACCTCTAGCCCCATTTTACAGGTGAGCAAATAGTCCTTGCAGTGTTACCATAGTGTGCCCGTGTAGAAAACTGTTTTGTAAAGAGCTCAATCAGTGAATCTTTGCCTTCCGTGACCCAGGCGGCTGGGTACAGTGTCAAGATCGGAGACTGAGGTTTCAGCAAAGTATTAGGTTCAAATTCCAGCGCTGCCACTTGGAACCCTAAGTAATGTAATCTCTCCGTGCCTCAGGAGCGTCATCTGTAAATGTGAGGCATAGGAACTTCTACCTCACCAACCATTGTTAAGATTGAATCAGAGGGCAGCAGGCGGGCTACCTGGAATGAAGAAAGCAGTCAATAAATGTGGATTGTGTCATCCTTGTCTCTCTTGAGGGGTGGGAAGAAGAGAGTGTAACCTAAGACCACAGCGGCAGCGCGTTAACAGGAGGACCAGCCAGGAACGGAAGCCAGGTTGTCAAACCCCAGTTGGGGTTCAGGGATTCTTTCCAGGTGGGTATTTAGGAAGAGACGAGGGTGAGGCGCAGAGCGCTCTTCTGCAGCAGCAGACTGGCTTGTGGCAGGCGGTTCTCTGGGCCAAGGCAAGGGCCCCTGCCGCTTCTGGGCTGACTTTGTGGATTCCGCCACACCTCACAGGGCTTTGTAACTCCCCACCCACTTGAAGGTTTGCAGATAACTTTTTTTTTTTTTTAAAACAAAGCGTGGGTAGGGGGTGGGGGATTCCTGCTGTTAAAAACAAACAAAGGACTTAGACACTGGCTAGTCTGATATGGGAGGCGGCAGCAAGAGAAAGGCTCAGGGGCCCGGAGTAGCTCCTGAAAGCCACCAAGGGGCCTGCGGGCAGACGCCCCTTAAATCTTTTGGTGGGGAGAAAAGACCGGAGCTCAATGTGCCAGTAGGTTTGTTGTTGTTTCGCTTTTTTTTTTTTTTTTTTTGAATAAACGCCCCGAATACTCCTGTCTTGCCTCACTTTTTTGTGAGCTCATTGCTTTGGAAACAAAACTCTCTTCCATTTATTGGGTGTCAAATTTCCGATCTTTCTCTATCAGGAGATCCAGCAACACCGGGTTATGTAAATTTCTTCCAAAGATAAATTTGAAAGCATCCCCATTCATTCCTTTAAGAATTCAACAGATGTCTTTGAGGCCCATTTTCTGCCGGGTACTTGCTTCACAAGGCTCAAGGGACCCCAGGCTCTAGCCATTGTCGAGGTCGTCACTGAGATCCTCAACTCTCCACTTCTGAGGACCCACTTCTCCCCACCTCCCTCCTTCGCACACGTTCCCGAGGCTCTCAGCCGGTGTGATCTCACCGACGAGAGAATAAAAACAGCCCCCGGGCGTCGGCGCCGGCCAAGGGCCTTGACCGGGATCAGCGAGCGCTAGGCCAAGTGCGCGCCCCAACTTCCTGGGCCCAGGCCTTCCGCGCGCCCCCTCTTGGGCTAGGGTCCTCTCCAGGGTGCACTCCCGCCGGGACAGCGCTTGCTTGCTGCGAGTCCAACCCTCTCCGGCCCGCAACTCCAATCGAGAGGCCCAAGTGTGGGCTCAGAGAGCGGACGCCGAGGGCCGCGCTCAGCTCTCCCTCCCGCGGCCCTTCTCGCCGCGCCTTTCCCAAGACTTCCTCCCCGCGCCCGCCAGACTTCAGGTCCAGGCCGCGCGGGGTCCCGCGCACTCCAGCCAGGACTGCTGCCGCCCGGGTCGCCCACGTGGGCGTGCTAGGCGTGGAGAGGTGGCCAGGTGGCCGGCCGGCCGGGAACCCTCCCCGGAGCAGGGGGCGGGCAGGGCGCCCGCGCGAGGAGGCGGCGGGGCGCGGGGGAGGAGGCGGGGAGCCCCGGCGGCGAGGGGGCGGTGACAGCGTTAGGAAAGGAGGCTGCACGCGGATTTGCATGAAACACAGACTGGGAGCGGGCGGGAGCGGGAGCGGGAGAGCGGCGTACGCCCCGGGCCGGCCCAGCCAGCGAGCGAGCGAGCGGCGAGCCGGGAGGAGGAGGGCGGCGGGGCGGCGAGGCAGCAGAGGCGGAGGGATCTGCTCATCAAAGCTAGCGAGGCGAGCGAAGTTTGGCCGGGGGTTGGACTTTCCTTCCCGGAGGCGGCACCCAAACAGCTACCCCGTGCGGAAACCCAAACTTCTGCTGCCACTCGGAGTCTCGCGGCCGCCGCCTCCGCCCCGCGTTTGGGGCCTTCCCGACCCGGCGCCGCTGCCGTCCGCCCACCCGCCTGGCCGCCCTTTTCCCCGCCGTGGGAGCCGCTCCGGGCTCAGAGCTGCGCGTCGAACCCCGCAGGCTGCAGCTCCGCGGCCCGGCCCGGCGCCCCGGCAACTTCGCCGAGAGTTGAGGCGAAGTTTGGGCGGCCGCGGCCGGCCCCGGCCGAGCTCCCCTCTGCGCCCCCGGCGTCCCGCCGAGTACAGCCCCGCCGGGGGCGCTCCTCGCCGCCCGCGCGCCCTCCCCAGCCATGTCGTCCATCCTGCCTTTCACTCCCCCGATCGTGAAGCGCCTGCTGGGCTGGAAGAAGGGCGAGCAGAACGGGCAGGAGGAGAAATGGTGCGAGAAGGCGGTCAAGAGCCTGGTCAAGAAGCTCAAGAAGACGGGGCAGCTGGACGAGCTGGAGAAGGCCATCACCACGCAGAACGTCAACACCAAGTGCATCACCATCCCCAGGTGGGGGCCCACCCGGGGGACCCGGGGGCGAGTAGCCCAGCTCCCTGGCACTGCGGGGCCGACCCAGTGGGGTTGGAGTTGGGAAGAGGGAGAGAGACTGTGTGCGTGCGTGTGTGTGAGAGTAGGGAGCGAGAGCAGGGGCAGGAAGGGGGTGGGGGGGGACCCCAAACAAAACCATCTGTGCATTTGCAAAGATCAGAGCCCGAGGCTTCCACGCGGCACTCTCGCTTCCAGACCTCACATTCCCTTTCCACCTCCGGGAGGGGAGAGCAGGTTGCTGCGGGACTCGGCCGCCCCCACCCCGGGGAGCTGGGGCTGGAAGTTGAGGCCCGCTTTGTTCGGCTCCGCGGGCCAGAGCCCCTCCTCCGCCGCCGCCTCCCGCCCCCGCGGCCCGCGCTCGTGGAGGTGGTGGTGTCTCTGCGTTTCTTTTCTTCAGTCCGGTCTCCCCACTTCTTTCCTCTACAGGAATGCGGTCCGTACAGCTGGGGCTGTGGGTGAGGAGCGGGAGCCTCGTGATTGACAGATTCCTTCTTCGTTCTTTCTTTGCCTTCGGGATTAGCATTTTTATCGAGTATTTTTAGACTCGGTTGTGCCAGTCTCCCGCCCCCCTGTGCACGCACGCACTTTGGTTGCAGTGCAAATGCTCTGACTTCCAAATGGGAGAGACAAGTGGCAGAAAGTAGGGTCTTCTCCCTCACTTCCCACCCCCCATCCCGACTCTTTTGCCCTCCTTTTAGTCCAAGAGATTTTGAGTCCATGCAGAACGAGGGAGAGGGACGGGCTGGAGCCGGGCAGATAACAAAACACACCCCAAAGTGGGCCTCGCATCGGCCCTCGCATTCCTGTAGAGCCCTCCTTCCCAAAGCGCGCTGCCATCTGTCTGGATCTCCTTTATCCTTCCCGTCGCGCGCTAGCTAGGTCGGGCGGGAGCCCACAGATGGCTGATAGAAGGGGTCAGTGACTTCACTCCCCCAGGGGCTTCCTTAGCTGTGCCTGGCTGGGAATTGAGGGTGGAGGTACCTTGGCCTCCTGTCTCTACCTCTCAGCCTTCTTTGATTCTGAACCAGGGGGAGAGTGTGTGTGTGTTGGGGGGTGGCTGTTTTGGAGGTACTAGGCTGCAGAGGAATGAGTAGAGAGCACCAGGGACTGTCAGCCACGGCGGGTTGTCATCCCTGCTCCGGAGCCAGGGTGGACTCCATCCTTGGCCACCTGCTTGGGGCAGTTGTACAAGGTCTGCCAGGCGAGTCAGGCAGGCACAAAGCAACATCTGTCTGCGGGAACTCAGGGCAGGCTTCCCCTGGAAATAAATGCCACATATGGTGGGAGTGCGGACTTAAAAAAAAATTCTTTTTTAACTGGGTGGATCCAGTCAATAAAGGGGGAGGGAAGGCGGTGTGCTGTCTGGGGAAGTCTCTGGGCGTGTGATTGGGAGCCAGAATTGACTTCAGAGGAGGTGGTGTGATGTGATGGTCAGAGAGACCCGGGGTTTGGTTCCAGCTCTGGTTCTTAATTCTTCTGTATTTCTTCGGTGCGGGTGGAGAGGGTAGAGTGGGTGAGTATCCTACTTCTCTGTTTGGGGAGGGGTCTGCCAAACCTACCTTGTCCGTATCTACCTTGGTGCATTGAAGACAAGCGCTTTATGCATTGAAAAAGAAAAAAAAAAAGTGGTATTAATTATAAAACAGGCAGCTGTGAAAAGTGTTTCACAGCTTACAAAGCACTTTCACATGGTTTTCAGAGGTCCTCAAAAAAAGCAAGCAGGCAACCAGCCAAGCCCTGGAAAGTAGATAAGGTTGTTAGGCCTAAGATTATCACATTTTTAAAGTTGAGAAAACTTTAGAAGAGAGAGGTGCAAAGGCTTGGGTAGTAGACACGGGCTTCTGACAGAATGTGCTCTTTCTGCTGCCCCATGCTGCTTTCTGCTTTGAAGATCCTGAATTCATTCTCTGCTGAATGCTAAAGCTCTGTTAGCTTGGGGAGGGCCCCGTGGATCTTTGTATGTGCGGTTGCTCCTTTAATCTTTGGGCTGTTGACGGCTTGGCGGAGAGGCCTTGCTTTCCCTCGCCTTGGTAGGAGTTTGTCCTCTGCGGGGCCATACCTTTGGCCTACCTTTCCCTCTTCTAAAGTCCTGCTGAGACTTTGGAAGGCTAAGACAGATGCAGGCTTTGGATGATTCTGAGAGTTCAAGTGAACCTGCCCTGTGGCCTTCTCGTGACTTTGTTAGGACTGAGGCATCTTCTGCCTGCCTGGAGAGGACCTAACGCAAAAGGACATTTTTTTTTTCCATCTTTTTTCAAAAGTTAGGGAAACCCAGTTGCTTGGGTGGATCCAGACAAAATGGATTTTCATCCCTGGATTTTGTGCCCACGCCTCTGGGTTGCCTTGTGTCCCTTGGCAACAGCTGCTGCTGTTTTGGTCGTGGGCAGAAAACTAAAGGCCACGTCTTGGGGAGGTGGCTGGCTTGGCTTTCTGCTGGTGATATCGATGTGTGCTGAGCCCCATAGGTTGCAGCGTTGATTGTCAAATTGTCTGCTTTCCCCACACTGCCTTTTAGTTTGGAAAGTGGAGAAAGGAAAGTGTTTAACTTAGTCATTCCCCTGTGTGGGTGGGGGTTGGTCACTGGGTGCTTAAAAACACTCTGCAAGATCTGGACTCTGGGGTTTAAGGAGCCCTCAGTCCAAGGAGATTATGCCAAGTGTGTTTTGGCTAATATATAATCATGAGCTGCAACAGCAACGTTTGGCAATTAAAGCTGTATACTAGGGACTTCCAGACCGCAGGCTGGCTGCTTCTCTCTGACACCAGCTCTAATGTGTTTCAATTATCAGGGGGGCTGGAGTGATGCACACTTGTCAATATCAAGACAGTAAAAGAGATTGGTCCCGAGGAAGTGGAAAGAGCTTCATTTAGATACACCAACAAAGGGGCTGTCAGGATACTCTGATGTCTGGCAGGATTGGCAGAATTTACATATGTTTTATAACAGCCTCTCATGCCTCACCTGCTTGAGTACCTGAGTAAAGCTGCAAGTCTCTTCCTCGCTAGTTTATAAGAATGGAAGCATTCAGAAGCGTTTGCCACTGAATGAGAGATGGTGTGAGAGCGTTATATCAGGAATAGCACACTTAAAACCTGATTTTCTGGTAGACACTGGTAGCTTGTGCTTCCACCGGGGAAATCCATGCCTTGGCCTAGTTGTTGGGAGATAGAGCAAGGTTAAGGCACTGCTTGTTTGGAAGGGAAAATGGGCTTTCTTGTGTCAGAGCACCCAGTCCAATGGAAAACGGGAGAATTGAAGCAAACACCAGGTCTGACCCACAGCATCTGCTCCCTCCCTGTGAATCTGATCTTTTACTGTAGTACCCTCCTGTTATCTCCTTGAATTTCACCAGGGTACTCTCACCTTAAGGAGGAAGGAAAAAGATCCTAATCTTTTTTTTTTTTTTCTTGCTCTGTCTCCCACGTTAGAGTGCAGTGGCACAATCTCAGCTCACTGCAACCTCTGCCTCCTGGGTTCAAGTGATTCTCCTGCCTCAGCCTCCCAAGTAGCTGGGACTATAGGTGTGTGCCACCATGCCTGGCTAATGTTTTGTATTTTTAGTAGAGATGGGGTTTCACCGTGTCAGCCAGGATGGTCTTGATCTCCTGACCTCATGATCTGCCTGCCTCAGCCTCCTAAAGTGCTGGGATTATAGGCATGAACCACCGTGCCCAACCAAAGATCCTGATCTTTAACATTCCTTTTTCAGATTTCTGGGGATAGACCTATTACCAAGGCGGTAGAGCCCTCCCTCTTCTCTCAGCTGCAGCTAGAGCACCATGCCGGTGTGGCCCATTGGAAGCAAGCCCCCTTCCAGCTGCTAGGGAGGTAGTCCATTGTCTCTTTGCTCTGATTAACTTTGATTAGGGGAGCTCCACATAGGGCCCGAGAAGAGGAGGGGCCTGCAGGACATTAGGTAGCTGACGAGGGGTCTGACTCAGCTGCAGCTGAACCTAGGGGCCGCTTGATGTTCCCTGGGAACATTTAGAACCTGTTTGCACCTGGGAGTTGAATGTTTGCAGACGACTCCTCTGTTAATTGCGAGTCAAATGTTACAGGGCTGGATTTTGTTGATTTATTAATATGTATTGGACTCCTCCCATGTCTGAGTTCATTTTTTTAGGTACCAGAGGAGGATGTAGAGACACACTTGAAAAGTTCCCTGCCTGTGAGAAGCTTACACATCAGTAAGGGAAACATTAATAGGGCATTATCTGAGTACCTAGCTGCTATCTCTTTCTCATTCCCAGCTACCAGTAGAAATATGAGATCTAGTATGGATGATTCTTTGTGGGGGGGGGCGTTGGTGTGCCTTTTAAATATTGTATAAGTCACGAGGCTAGAAAATAAAATAATGACAGCCATCTGTTTTCTCTGGAAAAAGACACAAGATTCAGGTCTTGCATCTACCGTTTTACTACCTGCATGGATTTGGGTATCCACTTAAGTGTCACAGCTTTTGTGTCTGCCCCTGTAAAGTCAGGCTGAGGATAAGTCCTGTGGAAGTGTTTTGTGAATCAGAGAACTTGACAGGTATGTTACATTTAGCCTTCATTCTGCATTCATTCATTATTCAATTATTCAGTCCTTTACTGAGCATGTACTAAGATGACCACAGCAGGGTCCCAGTACTATTCCAAGTTTTAGAACAGAGCTCCCTGTCTAGAGCGGGAGACAGACTTACCCAAAGGTATAGGGGCATGAGCAGTAGCTGAGGAACATACTAAGTGCTCAGCAATGTGGAAACAGACAGTTAATTCTGTAGGAGGAAGATGGAGAGAGGAGGAGAACCCATGAGACATGGAAAATCTCTCATGGGAACAAGAGTTATCCCAGGGAAGTTTTTGGACAGCAGTATGATGTTGGGAACTTTTTGGTACATGGAGATAGTTCCCTACAAGAATGAGGATGTCTTTATCTTCTGTCTTTTGCTAAAGTGCATGCTGCTATAAATATGCTACCTTGTAACTGGCACTGAACGGCCGTTGACTGGGTGCTATATTTTACTCCACTATAAAGCATTTTCTCTTTGAAGTAAAAAGTAATTTAGTACTGCAAACCTAAAATTCAGGTTTCCTTGGTGGAAACAGGGACTTTAGATGTATCAGCTCAGAATATGACAGGGAGTGTTGATAAAAAGTGGACAACTTGCAGATGGCTGTTTTGAAATTCAAAGCTTTGGTGTGACCTAGCTTCTCATTTCTCTGGTTAACACTTGCTGAGGATAAATCCCAGACGCCCAAGTTTCTGAATGAACATAGGCGCTTTTAGTAGTATATTTTCAAAAAAGTCTTTGCAAGGATGAAGTTTTAAACGACAATATTAATAACAAAAAAAATCTGTGAATACAGTCACATTTAATTCTGATGAGAAATGAAAGAAGTTGATGAAATTGAGAGAATTTGTTTCAGCTTATCACATCAGAAATCCAATTAAATGAGTTAAAAAATAAATATTGGTTTAATAATGTAAACATGTGATTGCTATATTATTATAATGGAAATAAAATTAACATGATTTAATGAACTGAGCGACCATTAATTTTTACTTGTTAAGTTTTTAGGAGATTTTAATGCCGTTTGATACGCAGAACAGCCATTATTCTGTGTGAGCTCCTTAATAGGACCGAGCAGGGCTTGCTTTAAATTGAAATCATGCTTCATTCCCGTTAACATTCTCCCACCTTCATCCACGTCTCCTTCAGCTTCCTGTAATTGCAGTGAAGTTCTCTAAGGCTGGAATGCAGCTTTCTTAATCAGCAAGTCTCATGAATAGTCCTAATTGACTTTTGCCCTTTTATCCTTTGCCATACGGACTGAGTAAAACACAAGCAAAACTAAAAGAAGACTCCATTCCCTTCCCCAAATCCACATCTCATAGTGCTGGTTGGCTGGCAAGAGGACTTCCCAAGAAGGCTGCTCATGATGGCAGCCTGCTGAATGTACAGGGGGTGGGAGATTCACCAGCCACGTGCACTCGCGAATGGCTGGGACTAGCTCCTCGCTAAGGAGGGCTATGACCTTCTGTTGGCCTCTGAGGAGTGCCTGAGCCCTGGAGCCTTCAGTCTCCCCATCTTCAAGCACCGTGTTCTCTGGAAACAGTGGGAAGTTGCCATCCTAAGCCTGCCCTACAGAGGTTTGGTTTCTAATTTTATTCTATTCCAAGTTTTAGAACAGCGACAATTCCAAGAGAACTTGTCTGGTTCATTTTTATGCCTTCCTTGAATGCTCCTACCAGGTGTTAATTTCTGTGCCAGGTAATAGGGACAAAATAGTGAATAGGGCAGATACTATCCCTGGTCTTCTGTAGCTTCTGGTCCACTGGCTGTGAAACACGGGTTCTTTGGAATTGTAAGAATGCTGTATGTGTTCACTCTTTAGCTAATTTGTAAATACTGTTTTCTTGGTGCCAAACAAACCAAATCCCCCAAGCTCTGCAGTTTATTGACTCTCGACAAGGATCTCTCTCTCTCTCTCTCTCTCTCTCTCTCTCTGTATAACATTATCCTTTGTTTCGACTTAATTAACAGTTTGAGAAATAACAAATCTATAGCACAAGTCATACCATCCACTGTTAGTTATCTAAGGCCCTTCCTATAAACAGCAGCCTGCCACAGTGGCAACTGCTGTAGAATGTTTTGACAGAGACTCAGTTTAAAATGAAAACCCAGTAGAAGCCTATTAATTAAGAAGTTTGGCTAATTCTGGACTAGGCGAAAGTTTGTTTAGCAAGGCCTTTTCGCCCCATAAATTCTGTCAAAGAAAAATGACTGATAAACAAGGGTTTGAGGATTATTTTGGAGGTAGGAGTCAGCAGACCTGGGTGGGTTCTAGACCTGGCTCTGTTTCTGATTAGCTGTGTGACCTGGGACAAGTCACGTCACTTCTTTGAGCCTCAAATGTTCTCAACTGGAAAATAGGCCAGATAAATTCTATTGGAGGGCCTTTTTGGAATTGGTTTTCATACAAGCGTTCTATTTTATTTATTTGTTTATTTTTAAGGTGGAGTTTTGCTCTTGTTGCCTAGGCTGGAGTAGAATTGGTTTTTATACAAGCATTTTATTTTACTTATTTATTTTTGAGATGGAGTTTTGCTCTTGTTGCCTAGGCTGGAGTGTAATGGTGTGCTCTCTGCTCACTGCAACCTCTGCCTTCCAGGTTCAAGCAATGGTCCTGCCTCAGCCTTCTGAGTAGCTGGAATTATAGGCGCTCACCACCACACCTGGCTAATTTTGCATTTTTAGTAGAGACCAGTTTTGCCATGTTGGCCAGGCTGGTCTCGAACTCCTGGCCTCAAGTGATCTGCCCGCCTCGGCCTCCTTTCAAAGTGTTGGGATTACAGGCGTGAGCCTCCGCGCCTGGCCATGTACAATCATTTTAGAAGCTCCCAGTTGCACGAATCTAGTTGATCAGTGAATCACAGATCTTTCTTAATTATTAATGTTCCAAGACTCTATTGGCCTGGTGTCAGTCAATTTACATAAGTAACAATAATAAAATTATAATTCAGCCTTTAATTTAGGTTATTTCCCTCCCTCTTCCTTGCCTCTTCCTTATTCTGTCAGTCGAAATCAGTGAAGTTTAACTACAAAGAAATATGAAAATAATGCTAAGATGAAGACGTGGAGCTGTGCCTCTTGAGATGCAGTGAACAGTTTTTCTTCTTTTGTTGCTATTTTTGGGTATTCTAAGAACAGGAAGTTTACTTAAACTAATGACCACCGATGCCTAAAAATGGTTAAATGGAAGAGGTAGGCATTATAGAGGATACCTGTGGAAAATGTTTGCTCATATGTCAGAGTTGACCCAGGAAGCTTCCTTTATTTATTTCCAAGCATCTATATAAAGAAAGGCTACCCTTGATTGTGTAAGCATAAGCCTTTTGTTAGGCAGTGTGGAAGCTGCAAGTTTAAACTCCAGCTAGGAAATGAAAAGTGAGTTTCGTCCTAAATAGTTCTTGTTCAGTGTCACATGGCTCTCTCAGCTTACATCTGGCAGGTTTTTCTCTTGAATGCTTTGCTGGTAGTTTAGGACTCCAATATTGTTTCTTCTTTCTTTCTTTCTTTTTTTTTTTTTTTTGAGTTGGAGTCCTGCTCTGTCGCCCAGGCTGGAGTGCAGTGGCGTGATCTCGGCTCACTGCAACCTCTGCCTCCAGGGTTCAAACGATTTTCCTGCCTCAGCCTCCCAAGTAGCTGGAACTACAGGCACCCACCACCACACCCAGCTGATTTTTGTATTTTTAAGAGACAGGGTAGGACTCCAGTATTGTTTAAGAAACCGTGTGTATGGCTTTGCCTTTGAAGCCTACAGAGTTATAAATCTGGTCCCTTTTGCTGCTAAGTGTTGCATCACAAACTGCCAAGCCAAGTTGTACCTCTGAGGTGTCACCATTTTTTTTTTCTTTTCAACTGGCCTTTTGAAAATAGTAATGCTTTTGGGTGTGTTTTTTAAAGGTCTGTTTTTACGCTGTCACAGCTCAAAAATGCCAAAAGGCATTTTTTCCTTAAAAAATCACCTCTGGGTTAAGCCCAAATGTGGAGTAATGAATCCAGAAAGGACTTTTTGAGTAGTTACAAGTGGCTGAAAGCAGGCACTGGTGATGGAAATCGGGTTTTTCCTTTTGCTTCAAATCTTCCTGGTTGTAAACTTTCTCTTACCCTTCTTGAAGTCAGATTCAAGGTGAGCCTAATTTCTCCCAGCCATGGGAGGCCAGAGTGAATTGCTGTTTGTTGTGCCACCTCTTTACCTTTTGTGTGTGGCTGTTTGTCTCTACCCAAACAGGTTCTTCATATATTACCCGGGGAGCAGGGATGAGGAGGACAGGAAGAGCACAGTAGGGCAGAAAGAGCAAAGGCTCTCAAGTTTGACGGGTCTGGGTTTCAGTGTGACAGTTTTTAGCTATGTGGTGACCTTGGGTACTTTGCTTCAAATTATTGAGCCCCAGTTTCTGCATCTGTAAACTGGGGATGAAACCACCTACTTCACAGAAATCAACCCAAGTGGCCAGGTGCGATGGTTCATGCCTATAATCCTAGCACTTTGGGAGGCTGAGGCAGATGGCTCATCTGAGGTCAGGAGTTCAAGACCAGCCTGACCAATACGGTGAAACCTCATTTCTACTAAAAATGCAAAAATTAGCTGGGCGTGGTAGCGGACATCTGGAATCCCAGCTACTCAGGAGGCTGAGACATGAGAATTGCTTGAACCAGGGAGGGGCAGGCTGCAGTGAGCTGAGATTGAGCCACTACACTCCAGCTTGGGAGACAGAGCGAGACTCCATCTCAAAAAAAAAAAAAAAAAGAAAAGAAAACCCAAGTGAAATAAGATGTATCAAGTGTATCAAGTACTTGGCCTGTATCGATCATAGCACATAGTAGGTGCTCAGTAAACACTCATTTGACCCCCCTTTTTTTTTTGAGACGGAGCCTTGCTCTATCACCCAGGCTGGAGTGCTGTGGTGCAATCTTGGCTCACCACAACCTCTGCCTCCTGGGTTCAAGTGACTCTCCTGCCTCAGACTCGAGAGTAGCCGGGATTATAGTAACGCACCACCACGCCCAGCTAATTTTTGTATTTTTAGTAGAGATGGGGTTTCACCATGTTGGTCAGGATGGTCTTGAACTCCTGACCTCATGGTCCGCCTGCCTCGGCCTCCCAAAGTGCTGGGATTACGGGTGTGAGCCACCGCGCCCAGCCTTCGCTTTACCTTTCAAAGGGGAGATTTGGCAGATGGTGTCTGTCGACTCCAGTGGGTGATCCCCTTCCCACCCCAACACACATGCTCACAGAGCATTCTCATTTGGAGAGTCTCAGTTGATAGAGTAAAAGGATCTGCTTCCAACACACACAGATAACGAATAGCCATGCCACTTGTTGATGTAAGGCTTGGCAGGCCACTGAAAGAGAAGCAATTCATATTCGTAGGTGGTTCTGCCCTCCCCCCTCACCTTCTCTATCATTATTTTAAAAAATTTGTTTGGTCGACTAAAAATAATAGTACCGAAAACAAACTTGGATGAATCAGTGCTCCTGGGGCGGGGGATGGGTAAGATCCTGAAGCAGAAACGCAGTGACTCATGTGCCCGTCACTGATAGCTGCCCGTAAATGCATGGAAGTGCATGATGTTTATTGTTGCTAGTGTTTTTTTGAGGCTTAAGTTGGAAGGCACTTCCGGCTCTCCCTCAAGTACTGGCTAACTGGTTAGCTGGGCTGTTGAGTGAGAATGGTCAGGTCCGGAAACTCATGGCTCTGAAATGACCCGGACATGGTGGCGGCACCCTTGACTGCCCTCAGATACGTGCAAGAGGGAGCTGAGGCTTAAAGGGTCTTGCTTTGATCCTCCACCTGGCTGTGCTCCTCTTGTTGAGGTAAGGAGACTGCAGGGCCAAGGGACAGGCCCACCTAGAGCCAGCACTTCTTTTTTCCACATCATACTCGAGGCCTGGCCCTTCACTTCCCTGCCCCAGAGTCTTGAGCCTGTTTCCAAGTCCTGCACAGGCCTCTTCCCCAAATCTGTTACTTGGGGGCACACTGTGTTGGCCTTGGACAGCATGTGCCCCTGCATGCCTAGTGGGTGGGCAAGGGGTGCCGGGGCATGAAGGGATTGGCTAGAACTTGGACTTGTGGCCTGGGAAGTCTGCGTGGATGTGTGTGAGGCCTCTCAAAGTTATGGGTGGTGCTGGGGGTGGACTGAGATCTGCAGCTGGGTCTCTCTGAGCTTCCACATTCTGTTGTGACACCAAGGGGTCAGGAAATCCTAAACTCAGTCCTGGACTTCAGGTCATATTAAAGTATTGGTCAAGGTAGCCCTCTCTATGTACTATTGCTCTGGGACCCACCAGTGGTACGGACAGACTTTTTTTTTTTTTTAGATAGAGTCTCACTCTGTCACCAGGCTGGAGTGCAGTGGTGTGATCTTGGTTTACTGCAGCTTCTGCCTCCTGGGTTCAAGCTCAGCCTCCCAAGTAGCTGGGACTACAGGTATGTACCACAACGCCCGGCTAGTTTTTTGTATTATGGTAGGGGCAGGTTTCATCATGTTGGCTGGGATGGTCTCGAACTCTTGACCTCGTGATCCGCCTGCCTTGGCCTCCCAAAGCCCGGCCCCTTTCTTTTTCTTTTTAGCACCATCCACTCAGTTGCATGGTCACAACTAAATCCCAGTCCAGGTGACACCATTATATGGGCAGGATTTTGGAGATGTTCACAGGAATTGATTTCTCTCACCCTGAATCCAGGCCAGAATAAATTTAATGCAGATCAGGGAGAAGGTGCTACATATTGTGGCTGCTCATTCAAAAAGTGGAGCAGAGAGCTGGACCACTGAATGTGCATTTGTTTGCTGGAAATCTTTATTAAGCATCAGAGATACAGAGATGAAGTCATGTCTCTGAACCGCTCGGAGGCAAAAAGGGACACCAGTAACCACAGTTATGGTGGGCCCGTGGAAAAGACACTGTAATGAAGGTCAAACTAAATGTCTGGGAGCCCAGAGGAAGAGCAGGTCTGTTTCTGGAGGTGTCAGAAGGCTTCACAGAGCAGGCAATGCTCAAGAGGGGCCTTGAAGGATGGGTAGAAGCGTAAGAGTTGGGTGGGAGGCAGCACGGAGCAGACCAGACTGCAGAAGGGCCTGATGTCCAGGGAAGACAGGACAGTTTAGGGTGGCCAGAGTGTGGATGAGGGCGTGGCCAGAGAGGAGTTGGAGAGGGATGTTGTCAAGGGCTTTGGTTTGCCAGACGTGGTGCTTCACATTTGGACCTTGCTCTGTAAGCGTCCAGGAGATTTTAAAGCAGGGGAGTGGCAGACTGAAAGCCACCATTCTATCGTTTCTTATTTCGTTTCCTCCTCTTACCCAGTGGCTGTTAACAGCAGGTTTTCTGCTTGAGTTATCCAGGTCAGAGTCGTAATCCCTTACACCACCATGTGGACAGCTTTAGGCTATGTCTGGACCAGGTTGAAAATAGTGTTTCGCTCACTGTTGGGAGAGAAGATGTGTTGTTCAGCCAGGAGGGCTCAGGGAACCCAGGCGTTCAGATAATCAGCCAGTGAGTCATGTCAGCCTCTTGACGTGGATTCCTTGGGAAACTAAGCGGGGTGCTGCTGGGCTCCATGCAGACACCTGGTCTACCCAAGCACAGGCCTCCAAATTAGATCTCGGCCTCTGCTGCGTCTTCCGTGTACCTGACACGGTGCCTTCGTATGGACCCTGTCTGGTCAGTGTTTTTAATTTCTTTGTTGGTCATTATCAAGGCCAGGTTTTCCAATTCCAGACCACACTGCAGTCAGTGAAAAATGCCTAAAATCTCTACTGCAGACCCATAGCATGATGTATGTTTATTAAAAACAGATTATATTCCTTAATAGGAGAGTAAAATAGCACGTTTTAGTGTTCTTCATTCATTTCATCATCGAGAGATTGACGTGCCGCACCTGTATAAGGTCAGTTTATTGTTGTTGGTAGTTTAAGTTGCTGGGTTTTTAAAAGATTGAGTTTCGTGTTCAAGGACTGATTCTAGTTCATGGGCTGTTTTTGAAAACATTGCTGGAAACCTGTCACAGAAAGCAAGACCAGGGGCAGCCTGTTGCAGCGGAGTGCCCTGGGTTCAAATCCCTGTTCCCCCACTGACTGCAGTGGTGACTGTGGACACGTCATTTATCTTCTTTGAGCCTCCTTTTCCTTGTCAGCAAAATGGGAAAAACAATGACCTCCATCAGGAGGGAGGTTATTGAAGTTATTTATTTAGATCAGATTAGATTTATTTTAAATTAAAAGCTTCTTGCGGCTGGACACGGTGGCTCATGCCTGTAATCCCAGCACTTTTGGAGGCCGAGGCAGGCGGATCATGAGGTCAGGAGATCGAGACCATCCTGGCTAACACAGTGAAACCCCCATCTCTACTAAAAATACAAAAAATTAGCCGGGCTTGGTGGCACGTACTTGTAGTCCCAGCTACTGGGAAGGCTGAGGCAGGAGAATTGCTTGAACCCGGGAGGCGGAGGTTGCAGTGAGCCGAGTGCACTGCCTTCCAGCCTGGGCAACAAGAGTGAGACTCTGTCTCACCAAAAAAAAAAAAAAAAAAAAAAAGAGCTTCTTGCAAGCTGTGAAATGTTTTGCAGTGTCACATATTATTTCTTTATAGTGCAGAAGTCACTGCTATTTCTAAAAAACCCTTTCTGACAGAGATGGCAGTTAAGGCTTCCAAGTTTACACCCAGATTCCCACAGAGACCTTAGACACAATCATAAATAATGCATGCAATTCAATTAGAGTAGGAGCTCGGGACGCACGTGCTCTGGTGCCTTGTACTAGAAGCTTAGGTGAGCTGTTGCTCTTGGCCTTCCTTTTCCAAGCATTTGACTCAGAAGACGGTCGAGTCAGCAGTGCTGACCATTAGCAAATCACCTAAGCCCACTCACATGGGGTGATCCTGGTACATGCTGTATGGACTGAGTGTTGACTGCATGCTGAGTGTATGCCGGAGTGGGTGATCTGGTTGATCATACTTACCTACAGTACTCTGGGAAAGATGGGTTATTTATGTTTACAGAGGAGGGGGGCTGAAGTAGTGAGGGGTCAGTGGCAGAACAAGAATCTCAACTCAGGTCTCTGGTTCCTGACCCTAGTTCTCTGCACTCCATTCCATAGCCCCACAGGAAAGGACAGCCGTTCTTCATACAAAAAGCCATGATAATGCTATCATTATTCTCTTTTGGTAAATGACAGAAACAAGGTTCAGATTACTTAGGTAAGCTGCTTTAGGTCTCAGACTAAGGGCTGGAGCTGGATTTGCCACTGAAGTTCTACCCCTTCTAGAATCTACGGTGCCCACATAATTTATCCAACAAATGGAGGCATTTCCAAGCGTGAAAAGGGGCACTAATTATGGCCACTATTAATTACGGACTTTGGCTGTAAACTGGGACCATCCAGGCAAACGTGGGTAATAGCCACCCTGCCTCTGGTCGCGATACCTGACCAAGGTGATGGAGAATTGGATCTGCCAGCTCCTGTGTTGTTGCATAAGTGAAAGGGAATGTGCAAATGCTGTCCTGCTATTCTAGGTAAAAGGACTTGCCCCAGGTCATGCAACAAATTGGCAACACAGTATTTTATGGATGAGACCTTAAAAACATGGTGAGGTTAGCGCTAGAGCTTCATTAACTGGAGCAGGAGTTAGGGAACGTTTGGCTATGCTGATGTCTACTACTGAAGGGAAAGGAGGTAGAGGTCAAGGTCAGGTGTGTATGGAGTAGGTGGGGGTGGTGGCGGCAGGGGCTGGCAGGGCATTCACGTGGCTCTGGTATGTCGGCACCATCATCAGGCCCTGTCCCTTTGAAGCCCGGGAGATGCCACTAGGCCGAATGCAACTTGGATGATATTTAATGGCAAAAAAAAGAGCAAAGACTTCTTCTGGGACTTGACTTTTGCTGCTCCCTGCTTCATTTTAGCTGAGGGCTTCAAAGAGACTGTTGGCTGGGAGTGGTGAACGTTTAGTGGATAATCCTGCTGAGGAATTTTGGAAGGCCTTGAGGAAGGAATTAAAAATAACAGTAAGCATGCCTTCCCTTTCTCTTTGATTGTGGTCAATGCATGGAATGTGCCAGGGCCGCTGCGGAGCAAGCACGTGGCCCCAAATAACCCCTCCCCGCCAACGGAATTCTGCAGGGAACATGGCAGGGCTGGGCTGTTTCACTCCTGCTTCAGGCTCTCAGGGTTTGTTTCCAAGATCATCCAAACCTCATCCTCCTTCTCTTGCCCCAGATAATTTACTGGATGTCTGGAGAGGGACTTGAATTCCCTCAACTCTCCAACCAGACTGCTGCCGTGGGCGAGGCCCTGTCGGGTAAGCTCCAGGGAGAGCAGTTGGAGTGACAAAGAGGAACGGTGACAGGCTGAGAAACGCGAAATATAATTTCAAACCAAACTTGGCACCTGTTTGGAGAACTTCAGCTGATACTACAGTGGCCCTGTCGTTCGCCTTTGTGGCTCAGCCGGGTCTTATAAATAGAACAAGAGGCATTTCCCCTTTTGTTACCCCACAGACACGCGGAGGCATGTGTGGGGGTGGCATGGACAGAGAGTATTAATTACTTATGCTCCAGTTCATCAGATAGTCATCGTGGGAACTGAGCCCTGGTGTCACGGGGATGACTGGGCCATCTTGTGGGTAAGGCTGGAAGCGGCTTTTGAGTCTCCTGAGCTGCAGCTCTCCTCACCATTGCCACCCTCCCTTTCCCAGCTGAGGCCCTCAGTCCCTCATGCCTGCGTGCTGTAGTAAGCTAGTTGGCCCCTTCTGTCTCCAGTCCATCTCACATTCTGTATCAGGGGCCAGCATCGCTGTATCAGGATGCTTTTTGGCTGAAAGTGACCCGAAACCCAACAAACAGCTTCAATCCTATGAAGGCTATTATCTCTCCTAAGAAGGCTAGCAGCAGGGAAGTTTCAGGTATCAGAAGGACTCAGGAGCCTTCTATCTTTCTGGCCATTTTCTCTTTAAGCTTGTCCCCTGGTGGTCCAAAGGTGGCCACAGCTGGTTGCAGCTATTACCATCTATAAACAGTTGCATCCAAGGGCAGAAAAGGGCTCCTGTTCCTTGGGGGTCTCTTTAGGAAGAAAACCTTCCCCAGGAGCCTCCTGGTATCTTGTTGGTCAGTATTGTATCACATGCAGTCAATGACAGAAGTAATGGATCCTCAGCCACCTCTTAAGGGCAAGGGCCCAGGCTATTCCTTTGACTCATCAGGGTAATTAGTATGGAGGTAGGTGCTTAGTAAATTTTATTTAGGTTGGTGCAAAAGTAATGGCAGTGGCCAGGCGTGGTGGCTCACACCTGTAATCCCAGCACTTTTGGAGGCTGAGGCAGGTGGATCACAAGATCACGAGTTCAAGAACAGCCCGGCTAACGTGGTGAAACCCCATCTCTACTAAAAGTACAAAAAATCAGCCAGGTGTGGTGGCACGCACCTATAATCCCAGCTACTCAGGAGGCTGAGGCAGGAGAATCACTTGAACCCGGGAGGCAGAGGTTGCAGTGAGCCGAGATGGCACCACTGCACTCCAGCCTACGCAACAGTGCGAGACTGTCTCAAAAAAAAAAAAAAAAAAAAAGTCATAGCAGTTTTGCCATTATTTTCAACGAAAAGAACATATAATATTGAAAATAATGGCAAAACTGCCATTCTTTATGCACCAACTTACTAATGAATACTTGTTGGTTGCTGGTTTCTTTCTCTGAGTGAGAGTCCTGAACACTTACTGGTGTCTTCCTGACTGCTGAGGATGTGATGGTAAGTCTGCTCTCACGGAGCTTGGAGGTGGGTAGTGCTATAATTGTGTTTGGAGCATCTCCTGAGTAGATTGTGGCAGTCTGGTAGCTTTGGAAGAGTTGTTAAATTGAGGCCCAAGGAGACAAAAGGAAGTGAGAAGCACAAGGGGGGACCCTTGGCCTCTGAATGCTGTGTCCGGACCACACATTTTGTGATGCAAGCCAAGTTCTTTCAAGTTTCAACCAGTTGCCATTTCTGTCTCCACCCCCCCACCAGTCTTATTTTCCTGTTGACAAAGCGATGATAACAACTTGCGCTTGGGTTTGGAGTGGGGGCAGGGCCCAGCGCTGAGAGCCTTCTCCCCCAGGGGAAATTTTTTAAAGGTTCTTGTGGTGTTCTAGCTTCAAAAACCATATGCAGTTTAATTGCATGTTTAGTATCTTGGTGCATCTCTCTTGCTTTGAATCGGCTGGAAACTTTCTCTGAAAGCATATATATGAAGACATAAAAATTCTATAACTGTTCAGTGGTTAAAAACAAAGTCCTGGCCAAATTATATCAAGTTTTGCTGTCTTCTGATGGAACTTTCTGCAGATGGGGAATACCCTTGAGTCTTCCTGTCGCAAAGAGCTAGTAAGTAATTTCAAGGGTGCAAGTGCCCTTTCTTTTGGATTCAGAGAAAACAGAACCTGTCCCAAGGCCTCCTGTTTTGTTTTCCTATTGATCTAGGAGCTGGGATAACTTGGAACCCCAGGGAACATCTCAGAGTTAATTAGTTTTTTGAGGTCTTACTGTTTTTCTTGCTTGATTAAGAGTTGCAGTTTTTGCTTTGATTGTTTAAAAAACGAATCTATCACCACTACGGATCCAAGAGGTAGGGGTTGGCATGGGGTGGGCACTCCAGTAAATACGTAAATTGTCTTCCTGCCCTCTTGTCCTGGTGGAGCCCAGAGAGCCGCCTTTGTACATGGACCTGGATCCAACAGCTACTTCCCTTGAAAATTATTTCGTTTCCAGAAGCAATGGCCAGGTGAGCCTGAGCATGAAACCAGACCAAGTTGCCCCAGTGCGAGGCTAGTTCTCTTTGATCAGCCTCAGTTCTGAAGTTAATGGTGCAAGTTCACCACTCAGAGAGAACGCGTCAGCATGTGGGGAGACGGAGGCCCCGATGGCCATGCCAGGGTGCCCCCAACCCTTTGTTTAACCACGGCTGTGGACCAGTGGTCTCAGATGTTTACCGTCGCCTGTTTATAAGAGGGAAGTGTGGTCATATTTCTATCTCTCTTGTGGGCTGCACGGTTGCCTTACTGGGGTTCATGTGGGAAGTGGTTACTGTTAGGAGGAGGATGAAATAACAGAACTCACAAAAAGGCTTTGATCCAGTGATCCTTTTAAATGTCATCTTTTGGCCACTGTGTTTTTTTATTTTTATTTTTTGCTATCTGCTTTAAGTTCAACGATGAGAAAATCAAACCATTTGCTGGACATCATTCTACCCAGCCGGGCTGAGTCAGAATTGCAATTCAGACTTCTTCTGCTCTCCCTGGGTTTTATGTGCTTTCACTGTGGGGATATCTTCCAGATCTGCAGTTCTCCAATGCCAGGGACCCCTCAGCTCCAGCTTCTCCCTGGACAATACCTGAATGTCCCTACAATATCTGAGATTGAATTTGTGCCATTTCTTCTTCTTTCTCCTGCCACAACCTATTCTGGTGTTCATCTTTCTTGGAGCCCCCAGGTTCTAAAAAGTGTTGAATCAGCGAGTGAACAAATGAACTGTGATCTTGGCAGCGTCCTGTTTTCTGGGTGAGGTTGAGGCCCCTTGGCCACTGTTGCTGGTGGAGATGGGCTTTATGACTTTGAGGAAGTCAACTTGACTTCCTGGGTGTTGGCCTTCTCTTCTACAGAATGACAGCCTTGTAGGGAGAATCTGAAAGGTCTGTGTATGCGTTCTCAGATTTTCATGATACCCCTCTGAACTCTCCTTGGCTTCTTGCCTTTGGCTGTTTTCTCAATGCTTATATTTTCCTGGGGGATAAATCTACATTTTCATCTGACATTCTGCCTTCAGAGGTGAACCATTCCTTGGTAACCTATTTAATTGTATTATCATCGAGAATTCATCACATATTTACTGAGCTTCTTATGTTGGTGGTGGTGGTAGTGCCATCAGACACATGGTCCAGGAGCTGCAACACGCTGCTGATGAGGACGGTCACACTTGGAGCATCCCAGGGTGAAATGGACCTCACCTGAGAACCTACTCCCAGGCTCGGGGAAATCAGTCTGCAGGCCAAGAGGAATTCAAATTTAGCCTGAAGCACAGGTTTTCTGTGCTTCTAGGCACCGGCTATGTTCCAACTGTAGTGCCATAAAAATACAGGAAGGAAGGGAAACGTGTTCACAGGTTGGTTAGAGATTTTGAAACCAAACAATCAGCTCTCTCTTATCCACAAGAAATTAGAATCTACTGCTGGCTTCGGTCCCTCAGACCCACTGCTCAACAGAGTGCCCTTTCAAAACTGGGTTAGACTCTGTGCTAATGGCTTTTTCCATGAACTTCAGCCAGCCGACAAATATATTCTTTGAGGATTTCGATCAACTAGGATGCTTGGGAATCTTTAAAGAGAAGCACTATCTTGGCTATCTTTGCCTTCAGTTTTAAGGCCGGTGAGGAAGGAGACTGCACCTTTCAGAGGTAAAGCAGTCATAGGGTGGCCTCTGAAAGCGTATGACTCAGTAAACAACTGACCCGTCCTTTGTCCTCGTTTTTGTCCAGCATCTGTCACCATAGGGGCTCCTCTGTGGTGTGAAGGAGAGAGAATTAGATGCAGCAGGCCTGGGTTCTAGGTCTGCCTCATTGTGAACCAGCTTTATGACCTGGCGTGAGTCACTTTTCTCCCCTGGCCCCTGGCTTCCTCTTCTATAAACTGAAGGTGTTGGCTTAGCAGGATTTTAAAGTTTCTTCCACCTTAAACATTCTGATTCCTGCACTCGCATTCAAAGAAATGACTCTGTTACTCATTTGGGTAGTTTCAGAATCACTGTGTAGTCAACTGTGGCCTAGAATTGGGGGCCTGCAGTTGAAGACAGGATGGAGAGAGGTTTGAGGTTCAGGGTGAGCTGTGGGGGTTTAGGATTCTTGATTCCTCATGATTTGCAATTGGTTGTTGGTGTTACCATAGAAGTTTCTCAACCATGGCTTCTGATGCTCAGACCACCCCCGAGACCAGTGAATTTCAAATTTCTACAGGCGGGGCTGGGGAAATACATATATATCTTTTTTAACTTTCCCAGGTGATTCCGGTGTGTAGCCGGGATTGAGAATCACAGCCACAGATGCTTGTGCAAAGCTGTGGTTCAGTGTTACAGGCATCTGTTCTGGGTGGAAAGCTATAGTTGTGGGTCAAAAAATAAATAAGAAGCACACATGCACACAGAGAATAGCTCTAGGTTCTGGAAGCGTGTAGCTTTGGTCATCACGAGTGCTGGTGGTGAGCAGCTGCCCTGAGGTTTACAGTCCCAGTTCCCTCCTATCTTCAGGTCATTGGTTTCTCATCGTCTTTGAAGTAGTGGAACCATCTGTAGCTGGTTATTTCTGCTCAGAAACTCACAGTACTAAGTGGGGGGCCGTGCAGGGGGGTGGAGCAGGAATGGATTAAACAGGCCCTTACACATGCCCACACTTTTTTCATGAAACTAAGTTAGAGGCCTTAGCCAACTCCGGCATACCTTAGTGTCAGATCCTCTGCATCAGCCCCGTGGGTTCTAGGGGCCGTGGAGGCTATAGGGGTGTGTGTTGCTCCCTGCTGCTTTGGTGAGAGAGTGTCCCTGTCTTTGGCTGAGAGCTTCCTGTCCTGCCACTTCATCAGCAGTAGCATCTAAACAGCCCCTGAAGGGAATCAGTACCTACAGCTTAGGAACTCTGATGGGACACAGCTGTCTGCCTTAAAATATTAACAGAAAAGGTCAAACTGGGAAGAGTCAGCTGAGTTGAAATATCTCATTCAGGTGAAGGGATGGGCTTGCAGATCCTTAATTGGTGTGAAATGAGCCCTAGCAGGGGAGACTGTCTCAGTGCAGATTAACCTCGAGGGCTTTCACAGATGAAGGACGGAGGTAGGAGAAGCTTTACAAATAACAAGGTTTGAGATGCCGTTGTAGACACATGCCAGATGGAGGTTGCTGTTTTTCCAAATCAATGAAGAATCTGTCAAATATTTATGAGGCTGAGCAAGGCACTCAGAGAAATGGAAAATTTAGTTCCTGCCCTCAGAGAGCTGAGCATCTTACTGGGAGTTTGAATACACAGTGAAGACCTTCTGAGCCCTGGCCACTCAGTGAGGATCAGAAGACGGAGCCATGGAGAGTGGAACAGGACACGTGGGTCAAGGAACGTGGACCTGAGTGAGCAAAAGCAAGACACTAGGTCCCACTATCACATTGCATGTCTTCTCTCTCTCTTTTTTTTTTCCTGACACGGAGTTTTGCTCTTGTCGCCCAGGCTGGAATGCAGTGGCGCGATCTCGGCTCACTGCAACCTCCGCCTCCTGGGTTCAAGCAGTTCTGCCTCAGCCTCTCGAGTAGCTGAGATTACAGGTGTGTGGCACCATGGCTAGCTAATTTTTGCATTTTTAGTAGACACAGAGTTTCACTGTGTTGGCCGGGATGGTCTCGAACTCCTGACCTCAGGTGATTCACCTGCCTTGGCCTCCCAAAGCGCTGGGATTACAGGCGTGAGCCACTGCACCTGGTCTCTTCTCTCTAACATGATGTCAGTGTCTCTGGGTAGCAGCCCTGGTGGGCACCTCATTGGTAGCAAGAATAACTTCATGTTCTTGCTCCCCTAAAAATTCTCTGCTTTCACGAATAATTTTTCCTCTAGGTTTTTTCTTTGTCTGCAAGTCACAGGGGGTGTATTTTTTGCCAGATCCCTGCTTTGATGATTACCATCTGCCCACCTGAATTTCCTGCATAGTTTCATTGGAAAATCTTTTCTCTTTGGACCCTGAGATGCTGTGTAATACGATGGTTCTTGGTTTCAGCAGGCACCTGGCACGCTCTCAGCCGTGGCCTCGTTTCAGGTGTGGATGGGAGTGATTATCTGTGCATCAGAAAACTCAGGTTTGCCTTGTGAGCAAGTTGTGTGATCATCAGTAAATGCAGGACTGGCTTTGTTAGGCCCTGGTTGTGGCCAAGGCTTTCCTTTCCCGGCGGGTGATTATTCCACATTTCATGGTCACAAGCTGAGGGTAATCAGGAGCAGATAAGAAAGCCCTGTGTAGAGCAAAGTACGTATTTCTTAAGGTGGTGGGGGAGGCAGCAGAGGCATTATATAGACGTGTGTGTTTGTGCATGTATTTAAAAAAAGGATTATATTTTCTGGGCAGCAGAACTTAAGTTTCCAGTAAACATCTCCTCCCTTTTACTTTACCTTTTAATTTTGTGTTTATGGTCTCTGTGCTTTGAAATTGTTTTGCTGTGATGCCAGCCCTGCCTGAAATGGGTGGAGCAAGCCCAGTCCTTTGGAAGCCACAGTTTAGATCAGAGTTCTTGCACTGACATGGCCCAGCTGATTGACAGCTCAGACACGGTCACTCCATCTCAACTAGAAGAATAAAAATAGAAACCTGGAGCTGGAGCGAGAGGGGACACACTTTTGTTAGTTTATCCCCGACTCTCATCTTTATCACAGGAGGAATGATAAAGTACTGCTGTGTGTAATTCCGGTCTAGGGTTGACTGGAGCCCCAGACCTGGGACTAAGTGTCCCTGGAGCCCGTGGCCCAGAGGATGGGTGCGCAGTGGGGTCAGCTGGTGCTAAATGGCTCTCCCGATAGACTTGGGATCTCACTGTTCTTGTCTTAGCTTTCTTTACTTGTTGAGTCGGGGGAGGCGAGCTAGGTGCACAGGGGCTAGGGAAGCCCAGTGTAGAAACACTGGGGCAGAGTGTCGGCCAGTGTGAAAACACGTGGAAGGGAGGGAGGCGGGCAAGAAAAGCTGTGGGAGAAAAACCCACAAATGCAGCAAATCCAGGACCCGAGCGGTGGGGGCGGCGGTGAAGGAGACACAGTGGTGCTTGGCTGCCGCTTCACACCACTGTTAGTTCAGTGCTGCTAGGAAGGCTGTTTCAGAATGCTCCTGAGCGGGAGGGGGAAGCTGTTCTGGGGTACGAAGGGGATGCTAAGGCCAGGTACGGTGGATCATGCCTGTAATCCCAGCACTTTGGGAGGCCAAGGCAGGTGGATCATGAGGTCAGGAGTTTGAGACCAGCTTGACCAACGTGGTGAAACCCCGTCTCTACTAAAAATACAAAAATTCGCCGAGCATGGTGGCACGCGCCTGTAATCCCAGCTACTCAGGAGGCTGAGGCAGGAGAATTGCTTGAACCCAGGAGGTGGAGGTTGCAGTGAGCTGAGATCACACACCACCGTACTTCAGCCTGGGCAACAGAGTGAGACTCCATCTTAAAAAAAAAAATAAAAAAGAGAAGGGGATGCTGGGGAGCATGCGGGGTGGATAGGCCTGACTGGGGACCTTTGACAGAGTGACCTTTCTCGAGAGCCCAGTGGGCTCAGAAGGAAGAGCTCTCAGCACGCTGGCCCACACCGTTCCTGAAAGACACTAAGTAAAACATTTGCATAAACATTCCTGAGTGGAGCACACCTAGCCACTTTCTCTTGCAAAGTGGGCTTTTTTTTTTAAAGGGGTGTATGGCTGCTTAGTTCGGAAGAGGCCAGGCTAGGAGACCCCAGAGGGACACCGAGAAAACCCAGACCTGCCTCCTTCATCTGTTCTCTCTGCCAGATGACCCTTGCTACTTTACTGCTTTTTTCTTTTCTTTGAGGCTCTTGGTGATTTTGAATAGCAGAAAAATAAGCCAGATTTCCTTCAACCTGTGCCAGGCTTCATCCTCAGCCTCCCAGTGGAGTGATGAGTCACACTGATGGGAGAGTGCTCTGCAGACTTTATCATGTGCAGAGCACTTTCCCATTGTTTTATTTTTACAACAGCCCTGGGTGGAGACACGGCAAGTGGTCCTGTCCGTATTTTGTAGACGATCAGGGACAACTTACAGTTAGTGCAGGAACAGGGACTGAGGCCAGCCCTCAGATCTTCGACAGAGTTCTTCGTCTACACTGTGTTGTCTCAGAAAGAAATGCCCATGGGGAGTGTGTGTGCATGGGCACGTGTGCTCTCTTCTTGTCCCTCAGAAAAGAATGCCTTCTTTCCCAACTGATGTCACTGGGAAAAGGGGAACACCGCTACCTTCCTGTGTACCGCACTTTACGGTTTACAAAGCACTTTCCCGCACATGATTCCGTTTCATCTCTGTGACAGTCCCTGGAAGTAGGTGCTAGTCTGGATGAGCAGGTGGAGATTGGAGAGGGTAAGGGACTTGGCCCAGGGCACGTAGCTAGGAAGCGGCCAGGCAGTAAGTGGGTAGAACTGCTGAGTGCTGGGGGTGGGGAAGCGTGAGCTGGATGGAGCATTCGGTGGTCTAACCAGTGACCGGCAGCAGTGTTGGGTTTGCTGCCCTCACCTCTGAAGCCACACAGGCTCCTGCTTCCTGAGGGTCACCCTCTTCCGGAGGGCTGCCCCTACATGGGAACGTGGACAAGTGTGCATGAGGGGGAGGCACACCCAGGCCAAGTGGGACTCCACCCTAAGGAGGTGGTGACAGGTGGGTGGCACTGGGAGTGGCTGGAGTCGGGGTTGACCTTGCTCGGGGTGGGGTCTTCCCATTTTGCAGGACTGAGAGGTGGACTCTGAAAGAATGCAGTGCTTAGAATCTTGGTGCCTCCCAACACTTTGGGAGGCCGAGGTAGGTGATCACAAGGTCAGGAGTTTGAGACCAGCCTGGCCAATATAGTGAAACCCCATCTGTACTAAAAATACAAAAATTAGCCAGGCATGGTGCCAGGCACCTGTAGTCCCAGCTCTGCTTGGGAGGCTGAGGCAGGAAAATCGCTTGAACCTGGGAGGCAGAGGTTGCAGTGAGCTGAGATCACACCACTGCACTCCAGCCTTGACAACAGAGTGAGACTCCGTCTCCCCCCGCCAAAAAAAAAGACAAGAGAATCTTGGTGCCTCTCCTGGGGTGGTGGGAAGAGCAGGCAGTCTGGAGTCAGATTTTGCTGCAAATCCCAACTTTGCTGCTGAGTAGCTGTGGGCTCATGAGACAGGCCTTTCAACTCTCTGAACTTCAACTTGGGGGTACTCAGATTTCTTTCAGAGGCCGTGAAAGAGTCCCCTGCCACAAGTTATCCCCCTGTTCAGAAGTGACTTGACTGATCATCTAGTCCAAACCCATCATTGACAGCTGGGGAAACTGAGTTCCTGAGCGGTGCAGTGACTTGCCGAAGTCACTTGTTGGGAAGGATGGGGCAGGAGGATCATGATGATGTCCACTTCTAGGGGGAGGATGGGGCAGGGTGGTAAATGCTTCTCAACGCTTTCTTGTGGGCTCTGATGTGAACCGCTCACTATAGGCAGAATCCTGGTTTTCCAAGTGTGTAGAGGCTGGGCTGTGTCTCTTGGGTTTGGAAGGTAGACTCGCATTTCACTTAAAGCCCTAGATCCTTCCCCTTTCTGCAGCTCCCCTCCCCAGCCCTCCTTCCTCCCTGTTTTCTGGGGCTTTAAATCAGCTTTGGCTTGGGTCTGAAAGTAACCCATGACAGCGGTAAGCCTCCCGATCTGCTGTGTGCAGTGTTTCAGCTAAAATATTAAACAGACCACCAAACTGTGTTTGGTCCGAGGCCAAGCCCCTCCCTCCCGACTTGAGCACTTGATTACCTGCTGTAGGGTTGCATCTTGAATTCCTCAGAGGAGACTGTTTATTTCAGGGCTGTTAGAGTGCGGTGCAGGAATCCAGGATAATTTATTGTATTGTTACCATCTGGTTTCACGGAGTCTGTTTCTTTTGATTTTGACTGCGCCCTTGGGAGAGAAAGATCCTCAAAATGGTCAAGAAAGAGGATACCACCTTCCTCCCCACACTGCCCGTGCCCTGGCATACTCCTGCTGCTGCAGTGCTTGGTGGACGTGGCTGAACCTAGTCTCCTTTTTCTTTGAACATCTTTGCGTATTATTCCTGCTTCCCTGGCCATCTCCAGGCCCCAGTCTCCTCCGGAGGGATTTCCCAGATGGCTTCCAGGCCAGAGCCTGACAGGAGAGATAGGACCTGCCTCTACCATAACAAATGGCTGAAGGCGGTTTGGGGTGTTGCCAGTAGCCTGCCCTTCCGCAGTGGCTGAGGATCCGGTGTTGCGGTGATACATGATGTGACCTCTTCAACCAGTGAGTCACTCGCCCTCAGATAATCACCCGGTGCTTTCAGGCAAAACCCTTGTATCATTGTGGCTGTGTGGCCATGGTTTCTCCAAAATAAGGTGTTTTTAGAAATGAAAGTACAGGGATTGGTTTCCTTAGATTTGTTGTCATGGATTCATAGTTCCTCAACCTTTTGCACGTAAAGATTCACCTCTGTTTCCTCTTAAATTGTACACTTGGTATCTGTTTTATTATTTTTATTTTTGAGTTTTGTTCTTGTCGCCCAGGCTGGAGTGCAGTGGCACCGTCTCAGCTCACCGCAACCTCCACCTCCCGTGTTCAAGCGATTCTCCTGCCTCAGCCTCCCAAGTAGCTGGGATTACAGGCATGCTCCACCACACGTGGCTAATTTTTGTATTTATAGTAGAGACTGGGTTTCTCCATGTTGATCAGGCTGTTCTCGAACTCCTGACCTCAGGTGATCTGTCCACCTCGGCCTCCCAAAGTGCTGGGATTACAGACGTGAGCCACGGTGCCTGGCCTTGTTTTATATTTTAATAATAACTGACACTCTTCTAAAGTTTTTGGGGAGAGAAAACGTAATTTCACCTTTTAATTATAGAAGGTAATATCCTTCTAGAATTGTCTATGGCATAAGCATTTTTGTATTACTGTAATCAGTGTATCAGTCAAACGGAAAGGAGGAACTACATCAGATATTTAGCACAAAGGGAATTTAATATGGGACCTTGGTTACACAGGTGATAAAGCAGCTGAGAAGCCACACTTGGGAAGGTAAGGTGACCTAGAGCTTGGAGGAAGCCACTGCTGCCTTTAGGCTGAAGGGACAGAGGGAACAGGTGGTGTTCCCAGAGCCCAGGGTCAGAGTTACCCGGGAGCCTGTCTAGAGCAGTTGCAGCTGCTTCTAAAAATGCCGACCCAAAGTAGAGAGAGAGAGAGAGGAGAGAAACACTGTAGCCTCTCCCTTCCTTCTGCCCTCTGCCTGCCACAAGAGCCTCCTATTGCTTAAACCCTGCCGGAGGTCTCCTAATGTGGAACCTGGAAAGTCAGGGCTCAGCCCCCTGCAGAGCACAGGAAGATGAGGGATGGATCAGAGGGCAGGCTGGACCTGGACCAGCACAGAGTACAAGCCTGATGTTCTGATTTTATATTTGATCAGCATTTTCTTATACGTGGTTTCATAATTACACATATTTTATCAAGTGGATGTACCACACTTAACCATTCCCCAGTTGTTGGGTGAACACTAAATTACCATAAATTAGCAGTTCTCAAAGTGTGACCCCAGGCTAGCAGCGTCTGCATCACCAGGGAACTTACTAGAAATGCAGAGTCTCAGCCCCTGCCACCCAGGCCTCTTGGATCAGAAACCCTGGTGGCAGGCCCAGCAGTCCACATTTCATACAACCTCCAAGGGCTGCTGATATGCATGTGAGCTTGAGAACCACGATTATAGGCAATGATGCACCACATGGAAGCTGGAGGTGGGATACTGAGGGTGTTGGGGGTAGGAGTGGTAGAGAGAGAGGAGTCTGGTGTAGCTGATTCAGCTGAAAAGGCACAGGACTCCAGGGCTGTGCCCCGCTAGGTCCAAGCCTGCCCCTTGCTCTTAGCCTCTTAATGGGGTGCTTCTTTCTTCTGTTAAACAGCTAAAAATATCATGGGGTTGCTGCGAGGGTTAAATGTAATAACAGGCACGGTGATCCATATATGTTGGGTCTTCTGCAGCTTTGGGGAAGGAGGTGCGGCAATAACAGCTAGCTTCTGGGTCATGGAAAATTGGCCCCCATGCCCGTCCCTGAGTTGTGTGGTCTGCAAATCAATGATGAGAGCCTGCTCTGAGTCAATAGGAAGAGTGGACTGAGAGTGTGGAATCTGTAGTCTAACTCCCGTTCCCCGCTCTGTCTTTGTAAATGGTACTCATCTGACCCTACAGTTACTACTGTCTTGTCACTCATGTCAGGCCAGTAGTCAGAAGGGAAAGAACTCTGGTGTCAGGACAGGACTCCTGGCTCCCTGTGCTGGCTGTGTATTCCGGGACATCTCCTTAACCTCTCTGAGCTGCACTTTTCTTATCTGCAAAACCTCTACATTGATGCAAATCAGATGCAATAATGGACACAAAAAGTGCCTTGAACACCTTAGCGAGCCTGTGACTATAAAGCCTTCAGGGTCCACACCTCTGCCGGGGCCCACACCAGCTTCGCCACCTTGGTGAGCCTCTCGTTCCACCGCCAGCGCAGGGGTGTAGAATCAGGATTTGCCAGTGGAGGTAGGCAGGGCGTCTGGATTGTCATGCTCCTGGCACCCAGATGACACTGGTAGCAAGCTGGGGCCGTCTACGCACTTTGTGCTCTCTCAGTCTTCCCAGCAACCCTGTCAATCGGGGATTCTAGCAAGAAGTAGTCAGGGCGCAGATTGTTTAAGAGGAAGGATGTGAGCAAGCTGGATCCCAAGGGGACAGACGGAGGCCCACTTTGCCTCAGAGTCCAGAGAGTGCTGCTGCTAAGAAGGGAAAGAGGAACTGGGTCAGCGGGCCTGCTGACTCGCAGTGCTGTGTTAGCATGCGAGGTAGCGCTGCTTGGGAGGCGATTACCTGAAGGAAGCAAGGGCAGCTGCTGGTTCCTATCTTCTTGCCTCTGGCAGCACCTAAAAGAAGCCTCTTGGGCCAATGGGAGGATGGACCGCCCCCCTTGCAGAGTTCCGTGAAGTGGCCTGAATGTCTTTGCTGATCTCATTCGGTGCCTCCCCCTGTTGATGGCTGAGGAAACCGAGACTCTGAGGAGGCACTTGGTTTACCAGAGGGTACACAGGCAAGGAACCTGAACCTAGATTGTGTTTCCTGGTCTAGGTCTCTTTGTGTGACCGCGTGCTTCCCAGACCCACACTTCTAGTGTTTCAGGTTCCTGACCACCCATCCTCTGGAGGGGTCCTCAAGGGAGGCAGCGGGACCACTTGAGGCCCGTGTGGGGTGTCCTGTGGTGTGAGGGACCCAGGAAGCCAGACTACGCCTGGGCGAGTCAGAAGATATGGCCATCTACCGGCCATCAGATGTTCCCCTACTCCTAAGGCTGCAATTAGAGGTGGCATCACAGGCCGGGCGCGGTGGCTCACGCCTATAATCCCAACACCTGGGGAGGCTGAGCTGGGTGGATCACGAGGTCAGGAGTTTGAGACCATCCTGGCTAACATGGTGAAATCCTGTCTCTACCAAAAAAACAAAACACAAAAAAATTAGCCGTGCATCCTGGCAGGCGCCTGTAGTCCCAGCTATTTGAGAGGCTGAGGCAGGAAAATTGCTTGAACTCGGGAGGCAGAGGTTGCAGTGAGCCAAGATTGCGCCACTGTACTCCAGCCTGGGTGACAGAGCAAGACTCCATCTCAAAAAAAAAAAAAAAAAAAAGAAGCGGCATCATGGGAGGTGAAGCTTCTGGGACCAGAGTACCAGCTGCTCCTATTTACCCTGCTTTTGGGTGAATAGCTGATACTCTGGTCCCCTCATCCCACCATCCTACCCCATGGCTCCTCCTGAGCAGGACTGAGGGCATTTACCTGGCTGCCTTCTAAGGCAGACTCGGCACAAGACAATCTTCTTCATGCTTTGCTCAAAATTGCTACCCTAAAGAGAAGGTTGTGACCAGGCAGGGTGGGGTGTGATAACGTGGCCTGCTGGAGCAGGCCCTGATGAGTGTAAATAACTGTGTTAGAGGCAGGAGCTGAGCTCTTAACTTCATAAATACACATTACTTGTAATGTGGCCAGGGTTGATCTGAAGATCGTAATTATCTGAGATCTGCTTTACAGGCATTTAGGGAAATGCGTGAGGCTGCACCGATGTAGGCAGAGATGTGGCCACATACATTTAACATGTGATTCAAAGGCGCCTTTGCTTTAACCCTTCATTTGGACCCTGCCAGTGTGCTCCTGACTTGATGTCCCAGAGCGTTTGGAGTCAGAGTCGCTCTCTTTTATTTTTTTGAGTTAAATCCGCTTGAGTTTTAACCCAGCCTCTGGGTGGACATCAGGACCGCATGAAGGGGTCTCCATAGGTGGTGAAAAGTCCGGAGAAGTCAGTCGAGCTGACCGGGCAGGTTTTGGGTAAGTCACGCTACTGCCCTGAGCCTCAGTTTCTCCAGCAGTAAAATGGGGATAATGTTACCTGTCTCTTAGGGTGGTTGTAAGATTGAGTTAACGTGTGTACAAGGCCTTGCTTGGTGGTTATCATCTTGCTAAGAGCTGGTAAATGGTTGATTCATCTCTTCCTCTCTCCACTCTGTGTTAAGCAGATGAAAAGATGGCCACATGCTCACCTCCCCTGCTTGACTGGGTGGACAAAGGAGCTGTCACACAGTGTGGCAGCCTCAGAAAGGTTAAAGAAGGCGAGTGAAGTCTTCCAGCCTATCTGGTCCTGAGGTGGGTGAGCATTAAACCCAGATCCTTTGTGTGTTTCAGTACTGGATCCTTTGGCTGACATATCTGAGACCCAGGGCCTCTGAGTGTGGGGTCCTGACCTGATTTGGCTTTAGATGAACTGGCCAGCAAATGAAAAGATGTCTGTGGAAGTGTGTCTTGAGCCTGTCCTTACACAGGTGTGGCTGGCATCCAGGCCAGCTTCGTGGGCACGTGATGAGTGTAGTCACAGAGTTCATGCTCTGGAGGGCCCTCTGCTTGGTTTAATGCTCTGTCGTCGCCACCTTGAAATTCCTTTTTTTTGCTCTTGTCACTCAGGCTGGAGTGCAGTGGCGAAATCTTGGCTCACTGCAACCCCCGCCTGCTGGGTTCAAGAGATTCTCCTACCTCAGCCTCTCGAGTAGCTGGGATCACAGGCTCCCGCCACCATGCCGACTAATTTTTTTTTTTTTTTCAGTACACATGGGGTTTCACCATGTTGGCCGGGCTGGTCTTGATCTCTTGAGCTTGTGATCTGCCCACCTTGGCCTCCCAAAGTGCTGAGATTACAGATGTGAACCACCGCACCCGGCCCATGTTGAAATTCTTAATAATTTCATCTTTGACCTAGTTTTCTGGGGCGTGAACATGGGTAGAGGAGATGTGGGCCACGCGTGCCCGTTGAGCCTTCTGCCCCATCCACACGCAGCGTTTGAGCACAAACTTTGGCTGGACTCACAGTGTGGGAGAGTTGAGTGAGACTCAAAGCAAGTATGAGATGTCACATCTGCGACTGAGTAGGCGGAGGCCCTGACAGTCCTGAAGCTTTCCATCTGAACTGGAACTTGTCTTGGATGCAGAAAGAAGGCGATGACATTCTAAGAAACATCAACAACCAAAGAACCCCATCATATCCTTTCTTACTCATGTCACTTCCCTTACACCGACCACTTATACTGAAAAGTGATGACGGAAGAAAGAAAAGATAGATAGGGCACCCATAATGCCTTTTTCTTTCAGGCTGTCCTTACTCCTCAGGAAACAGAATGAGTGATGGTAGGGCTGGGCGTGGTGGCTCATGCCTGTAAACCGAGCACTTTGGGAGGCCAAGGCGGGCAGATCACAAGGTCAAGAGATCGAGACCATCCTGGCCAACATGGTGAAACCGTGTCTCTACTAAAAATACAAAAATTAGCCGGACATAGTGGCGCATGCCTGTAATCCCAGCCACTCAGGAGGCTGAGGCAGGAGAATTGCTTAAACCTGGGAGGCAAAAGTTGCAATGAGCCAAGACGGTGCCATGGCACTCCAGCCTGGCGATACAGCAAGACTCTGTCTCAAAAAAAAAAAAAAAAAAAAGTGATGGTGGAACGTACATAAATCGAGAAGTGAAGTAAAAACAATTGAATTAGCTTTATGCATGTTTCTCTTGTTCTGGTACGTCACAAAACATATATCCAAGCCCCAAGATACAATTCATGTAATGTTGATGATTCCACATACTAGTTAAAGGCTTTTTATATTTGCAGTTAAAACTGGCATCACACAATATAAATAGGAGTGGTAAAATTCATACTAATTCATGTAATTTAAAATTTTAAGGTTGCTTTACTTAGAATAATATTAAATAGCAAATTAAAAACACCATGACACATCGAGAGAGAGAAACTGTGAAAGAGAAGGAAAAAGCTTTCTATTTTTGTACCATGAACGGTATTTTTTTTTTTTTGTCTTTTGCACAAAGGGTTCCATGTTTTTGTTTTGCACGGGGCCCCACAGATTATACAGCCAATCCTGTCTGGTGTCCTGGGGCTGGAGGTCTCAGGCTGGTCTTACACGTGCAGCATCTAGATCCCTGGTCTGCTCACGTCTCCTGGGTTGCAGAGCCAAGAAACAACATATAGGCAAGTGAGCATGGGTGTTTGCTCTGAAGATCCCAAGCTTCCAGGTGGTGGTGGCTCTGTTGATACAGATAAACGTTGAGGAATTTCAGAGGCTACAAACATACTCTTGTTGAAGGTGTTTTTGGGGTCTCCTGTACTGCTCAAAATTTTACGCTTGTGAATTTTTGAGCAGCCTAGCGTTCAGGCGTGAGCCAGCAGTGAGCTAAGAGAGAGGCTGGTAGTTTGACTCTTAACTAAGGCATGGTCTCCTTGGGTGAGTCATTTCTTCATCAGGTAGTCCAGAGTCTTTTGGTTGCAGTGTAGTTGTTAAAAATGTGGGCTACTTGGCTGAAATCTTGGGTCAAATCTTATCTTGCTCTCTCTGACACACAGATTCTGCCTCCACTACTCAGGCTGGAGGGCAGTGGTATTGATCGTGGCATACTGCAGCGTTGATGTCCCAGGCTCACGCGATCTTCCCACTTCAGCCTCCTGAGTAGCTTGGGACTACAGGCATGCACCTCTCTGCTAGGCTAATTTTTGTCTGTTTTTGTTTTTTTGTAGAAACAGAGTTTCACTATGTTGCCCACGCCGGTCTCAACTTGTGAGCTCAGGCTATCCGCCTGCCTTGGCCTCCCAAAGTGCTGGGATTACAGGTGTGAGCCCCGCACCCGGCCTTATCTCTATCTCTTAACTAGTTGTTTGATGTTGGGCAGGTTGTTCAAGCTTCCTAGTGCCTTGGTTTACCCATCTATAAAATGGGTATAATGGTAACTACCTTATAGGATGGTCATCAGCATGAAATGAGGGCAGGGGAAGGAGCTAAAATTGTGTGCGGTCCATGGGATTGAATCAGTGCCAGCAATGATTATAATGGTGGAGAATGAGGAGAGGAGGAAGAAACAATTCCTGTGGGTGCTAGGACCAAAAGTAGTATCCTTTAGGAATCCTGGCCTTTGAGCTCTAATTTCCAAGATCCTATGAGTACGCTGCTAGGTAGCCTCTGCCTCAAACTTCTAATCACTTCTTCAGGCTGTGATGTAGAAGTTACTGGAATGAAAGAAAAATTGCAGTGTTTGAAGGTCTTTAAGGATCCTGGGCCTCTCACCCTGTCACTCTGTCACATGACCTTTGACTTTCCATTCCCCACTAAGCCTTGGTTTACACATCTGCCAAATGGAGCAGTTGTGGGTGTGCTTGCCTTAGAGGATGAGACCCAGCTGAGACAGCATATGGATACATCTTTTTTTTTTTTTTTTTTTTTTGAGATGGAGTTTTGCTCTTGTTGCCTAGGCTGGTATGCAATGATGTGATCTCAGCTCACTGCAACCTCTGCCTCCCGGGTTCAAGCGATTCTCCTGCCTCAGCCTCCTGAGTAGCTGCGATTAGAGGCATGTGCCACCACACTCGGCTAATTTTGTATTTTTATTAGAGACGGGATTCCACCATGTTGGTCAGGCTGGTCTCGAACTCTCAACCTCAGGTGATCTGCCCGCCTCGGCCTTCCAAAGTGCTGGGATTACAGGTGTGAGCCAATGCACCTGGCCAAGAAATCCTTTATAAACTGAAGTACTGGTGTTAGGAAGCACTCCACAGTGAGTCTTGCGTGTTTATTTAAGTGCTGCTCACTACTGTCCTGAGTGACTCCAAGAAACAGTGACTTGGCTTGGGCCACAGTTCATCTGTGAGATGGGAGGATTGGGCTTTGTGCCATAAACTGTCCCCCCCTCTAAGGCAGATTAAAAAAGAAGGAAGGAAGGAGGGAGGGAGAGAGAGAGAAAGAAAGCAAGCCAGCAGGATTTGGAATCGTCCCCTAACTGGAACCACAATCGCAGGTTTCAGGGACTCAGGAAGGGGTACAGCCCAGCTTGTGGTTGAGAAATGAATGTCAGATGTTAGGAAGAAAACGGCCTATCTCAGCGTAGCAGGGGTTTCTTACTGCCCCTGCCTCCTCGGCCCCGGTAGCCTGTCATTCCCTGGCCAGCAGCTTGGCAGTACAGAGGCAAACCACAGAGTACATTTGAGGCCCAGATCTGCTTATTTCGAGGGTGGGGCTGCGTTTTTCTCCCGCCACAGTGAGCTAATTAAAGAAAACAAGCTTCGGGAGTTGGGAGAGGACTGGCCACAGGACACTTGGGGAGGCTTGCTTCGGTTGTGGGGCCCTCTACAGCCCCCAGAAGGCAGGTGGGAGTGGGCACAGAGGGTCCCACACATCCCCGGTTGGGGTCCGAGGGCTCACCGTTGCTCAGCTATGAGACTGGGGGACGGTGGGAAGGCATCCGTGGATGGGAGGGTGGACTCAGCTCCTGATGGGACCAGTGTGGAGGGTCAGATGGGATAGTGTTTTGAAATGCTTCACAAATGTGGACGTTTGCCCCAGATTGTGGACAGAGCCTGTGTTCTGAGTGAGGCTCAGCTCTGTGAGTAGACGTGGTAATTCCCATCTCTGTGGTGCCGCCCTTTCGAGCCGTGTGTCAGCCTTAGGGAAAGTGACTGTGACTTCTGCATTTCTGAGAGTACACTGACAGAAGTGGTGGCCGTGCTTGTTCAAAGTCACAGGGCTGAAAGTGAGATAAGGACTCAGGACTTCTGTCTCCGCATCCAGCATGCTGATTATGGGAAAAAGCAGACATCAGTTCTTCATGTCTTGTCACCATCACTGTCCTCCAAAATTGGAGCCCAGCTCAGACAGCTGCATAGTATTTTATAGAGAAGGTGTGTTGTTGAAATAGGGATTTTGCAAATTGAAGTGTGTTTTAAGACTACTGGGAAAACCATTTAAATGAATCCTTTCATGAATCATTTTGAAAAATGAAGAATTACACCATCTCCCCAAGGATTTTCTATTTGGGTAAATTTCTTTCTTTTTTTTTTTTTTTTTTTTTTTTTGTTTGAGATGAAGTCTTGCTCTGTCACCCAGGCTGGAGTGCAGTGGCACGATCTCGGCTCATTGCAATCTCTGCCTCCCGGGTTCAAATGATTCTCCTGCCTCAGCCTCTTGAGTAGCTGAGATTACAGGCATGCACCACCACACTCGGCTATTTTTGTATTTTTAGTAGAGACAGGGTTTCACCATGTTCGTTAGGGTAGTCTCAATCTCTTGACCTTGTGATCCACCCGCCTACGTCTCCCGAAGTGCTGGAATTACAGGCATGAGCCACTGCACCTGGCCTATTTTGGTAAATTTCATGCGGCAAGATTACTTAGAAGGGTTCCAGTGTTTTGCTAGCTTATAATGGTTACTGCTTAAGGAAGGTTTACTCGCTGGAGGTGCATACACATTGGAGAATGAGGGGAATATGTAATATGTGTATGGAAATGTTTTGATTGATGTATTCAGAAGTTGGGATCTGGATGACACCTCCAGCCCAGTGATTCCCAAGTAAGGTGTGATGGCACCACCGCCAGCAAGGTGTGCTATGAGGAGTTTTTGTTGATGATAAAAAGTGAATGCTAACTGATTGCTTACCATGTGCCTATACCTTACATAGATTATCTTATTTAATTATTACTAATAATGGGATTACAGTCTGTGAATGATTTACTTAGCAGTTAATTCAAAAGCATATTCCACTTTACAGTGGAGTAGTTTTTGAGCCAAGCAATGAAGTACGTGGCTGGGTACGGTGGCTCACGCCTGTAATCCCAGTGCTTTGGGAGGCTGAGGTGGGCAGATCACCTGAGGTCAGGAGTTCAAGAACAGCCTGACCAACATGGTGAAACCCCATCTCTACTAAAAATACAAAATTAGCCAGGCGTGGTGACACATGTCTGTAATCCCAGGTACTTGGGAGGCTGAGGCTGGCAAATTGCTTGAATCCGAGAGCCGGAGGTTGCAGTGACCCAAGATTGTACCATTGCACTCCAGCCTAAGCAACAAGAGCAAAACAACATCTCAAAAAAAAAAAAAAAAGAAAGAAAGAAAGAAATGAAATACGTGGCACAATGTGAATGAACCTTGAAAACATTATGCTGAGTCGAAGAAGTCAGATGTCAAAGGCCACATGTCACATGATTCCATTCCCATGTAATATCCTGAATAGGCAAATCGTAGAGATAGAAAGTGGATTAGTAGTTGCCCGGGGTGGAGGAGAGGGGAACGGGGAGTGACTGACTGCTTAATGGGGTGATAAAAAGCGTTTTGGAAATGGTTGTGGTGGTTGTACAACATTGTGAATGAACTCAATGCCACCAAATTATACACATTAAAATGGCTAACATGGTAGACTATTTGCTACATATATTAACATATTAATGTACTGATACATGTATTAATTACAACATTAATATATTGTCATAAATATATTAATATATTGTGATAAACATATGAACCGATTTAAACATATATGAAAATCAAATGTGTTCCTCTAATGGTGTCCATTTCACTGACTTAGTTTCTGATAAGTTGTGTTGGGTGGGAAAGAAAGGAATGGCTCATTCATGTGTACACTGAAGCTGAAGAAAGCATGGGACTTTCCAATCCAGGCTCTACCTTTTTGAGGAACCAGAGACCCAGAGAGGGCTGGTGACTTGCCCACGGGCACAGAGAAATGTACCACAGTTGAGCTTTGGCTTCTATCCTCCTCAATTTTTTTTTTTTTTTTTTTTTTTTTTGTTGTTGGAGATGGAGTCTTGCTCTGTCGCCAGGCTGGAGTGCAGTGGTGCGATCTCGGCTCACTGCAGCCTCCACCTTCTGGGTTCACATGATTCCCCTGCCTCAGCCTTCCAAGTAGCTGGGACTACAGGTGCGTGCCACCATGCCTGGCTAACTTTTGTATTTTTCGTAAAAATGGGGTTTCACCATGTTGGCCAGGATGGTCTCGATCTCCTGACCTCGTGATCCACCCGCCTTGGCCTCCCAAAGGGCTGGAATTACAGGCGTAAGCCACTGCGCCTGGCTGCCGCCTCACTTTCTTTTGGGAAAGTCATGGTGAAAAAGTGAATTTCAGCTCCTGTGTATGGCTTTGGGTGTGCTCTGCGTTGTTGAGGATCAGCTCTGTTCCACCTGGCATTCTGTGCCATGCTTGGATGCTCAGAGAAACTGTCTCACCCTGAGGTGAGGCTCAAGAGGCTCTGGGGCTGAGTAGCAGAAACAGAAATAGCCAAAGTTCTGAGTTGTGTCCTGGTGGATGTGTCTAGAACAATTACAGTTGTGCTACCCGCTCTGGGCAGTTAGCAAAAGGAAGCAATTATGTGCAAGTACATACGTTTGGTGTTTAATGGGAGACTTGTGCCATGTGACGCTGCTGCTGCTTTTCTTCTCTTTTTGACTATGAACATCTGACACTACAGGAAATAAGAAACTTTCCAGTACCTAATTTATGCTCACTCTACTTTCAAACCCTGTTGGCCCCAGCACAGGGTAAATGAAACTGTAGCTTATAGTAATATTTACATATGCGAGTCAGTGAGCTGTTTAAGTGCTTGGATATCAGAAAAAGGTTTCAAATTTAGCAAGCCCTCTGACTCTCTCACCCACTGGCATGTAAGAGGACAGGCCTGCCTGCTCTCTGAGGTCAAGCTCTGGCATCCTGTCCTGGTTAGTGGCAATATAGCAATGATGATGACAATGACAATAATGCCGCCTGAACAGGCTGAGTTGTCATTGAATTAAGTGTATATTTACTCCATAGGAGAAGTTGAATAAGATTTCAGTATCTTGGAAGTTCAGTTATACTCTCAGTAACTGAGGTGAGATCCATGGGCAAGGAATGACAAGATCAACATTTATTAGCTACATGACTTTAGGAAAGTGGGCTAAACTTTGTTCACACTCAGAGTCCTCAGATGGAGTCTCGCCCCGTCACCCAGGCTGGAGTGAGATGGTGCAATCTTGCTCACTGCAACCTCTGCCTTCTAGATTCAAGTGATGCTCCTGCCTCAACCTCCCAAGTAACTGGGATTACAGGCGCCCGCCACCAGGCCCAGCTAAATTTTATATCTTTAGTAGAGACAGGGTTTCACCATGTTGGCGAGGCTGGTCTCGAACTCATGACCTTGTGATCTGCCCACCTCTGCTTCCCAAAGTGCTGAGATTACAGGCATGAGCCACTGTGCCCAGCCACATTCAGAGTCCTCGTCTTTGAATGTGAACGATATTAGTGGCCTCTCCTATCTTAGGGTGTTGGTGTAAGCATCTGTATGAGATGACGGACGATACCGTGCTTTGTTAACTGTTGAGGCTCTTGCTGAAATGAAACCCAAGGGTGGGTGCAAGTGAAAGAAAAAAGAATGAATGCAAACTGGTTTGTCTTGGGAGTTGTACTTGGCACAGCAGGATTTGCCTTTGTCTTTAGGAGAGCATTAGCTGTGGGAAGGAGGACTTGGAATACACTGATATTTATTTCCACCATCAAATCAGCAAGATTGTGAGGCACCTGATCTGTTTAAGGCCATGTGAGTAGAACCAGGTTCTGCCTTCCAGAGTTCATGGTTAAATTGTGTTTTCATGGGTCACTTGGAAGGCAAGCTTGTCGAGAGTGAGAATTGACCCAGTGAATCCTTCCTGCCCCGAGGCGCCCACCGTGTTATTCAAAGCAGTCTTGCGGGAAATGCTGTGAAAGTGTGTGTGTGTGTGTTCGTGTGTGTGCATGCACATGCATGTGCATGCTCGCGTGCGTGAGTTTGTGTTGAGGGAAAAAAGACAGGAGAGTAGAATGAGTCAGATTTAACCACTGTTTTTTCCCTTTTGAAACGTGTTATGTTCATACGCATACAGCAGTCATGCACTTGTTCAGAAATGTGTGAAAACCACTTTAAATGTGTGAAATGCAGCCCTTTAGAAAGCATGCCTTCCACTACATTCTCATGAGCAGTGGAATAGATTTGAGAGTGTTCAGATCTGTATGTTCAGGACTGTTGTGTCCAAGGTGATAGGTCAGGGCCATTCTGGGCTGACATAGGTGTATAGACTTGTCCTGGGTGTGATGGGGGCAAGGATGCTCAATGTGTGATGGGGAATTCTATCAAACAGGTAGAATTCTGAACCTCTTGATGGTCCTGGTTGGTCAGTTGCAGAGAGTGACCTTGAATGAAGTGGACTGGGAAGATCTGGTTATACCATGTTTCTGTAGATAGGATACATGGTCCTTTAGCTTGATATTTAAAGTTCTCCAGAATTGACCACTTTCTGGGTTTACTTTCTGTGGCCCCTCTGCTTCTCCCAGGTAAGGCTCATCATAGCTTCTCTTCAATGTGTTTTATCCACAACTGCTGCCATGTTTTAGCTCCCTGTTACGTTTCCTGGGATGCTCTCCCAGACTCCTCTGTACTTTTCTCCTTTAAAACCCAGAATAGGTCCCATCTCCTTAGTCTTGACAATCTCAATTTTATATTATTTTAATTTTATTTTAAGACGGAGTCTCGCTCTGTCGCCAGGCTGGAGTGCAGCACTGCGATCTCGGCTCACTGCAACCTCCGAGTCCTAGGTTCAAGTGATTTTCCTGCCTCAGCCTCCCGAGTAACTGAGATTGCAGGCACGTGCCACCACACCCAGCTAATTTTTGTATTTTTAGTAGAGTTGGGGTTTTACCATGTTGGCCAGGCTGGTCTCCATCTCCTGGCCTCAGGTGATCCACCCACCTTGGCCTCCCAAAGTGCTGCAATTACAGGCGTGAGCTACCACATCCGACCAGTCTTAACTATCTCTCAATGGTCTACTGCATCACTTCCCAGCTCTGGCATGTAGTACATGCTCAGTACACATTTTTGAATGCATTAATTTGGCTCTTCTGTGTGAAGGCAGCTTGTCCATGTGTCATTCCTGCCCCTCCGCCAAATTTGATTGTCAACTTCCTTTGTATGGGAGCTGTACTTTTTCTGTTGTTTTGCTTAGCTCCTTCCCCCTGCCTCCCACCACCCCAATAGAAGAGTCGTCAAGGTCGTGCAAGACGTACACACTTGAACCTATTTCCTGTGGTTTCAAACAAGGCACATGGCCTCTTTGGGACTCACTCTGCATCATCCAACAAGGGGATAGCAGGACCCATCCTGACTATATTGAAGGCTGCCTGATGATCAGGAGAGACTGAGGGATGGGAAAGAGTTTGGAAAACAGCAGAGCATGATGCAAGCATGAGTTATTAATGGTTTTGTGTCCAGGGTAACTGCCCTGATGTTAAGGCTCGGTCTGGCCTGGGGCCTCTGGGGTAGGTGCTACGCTGGTGTATGCTGCTGACCTGAAGTCCAGGACTCCTGAGTTCCACTCACCCGCCTTGGGCTGCCGTTTCCTCAGCTCAGCTACCCTTTCCAGCTGTGACTCTTGGTTGTGGAGCTGAATGTGTGTGGGACGTGGGCCCCTGTGTGGACTCCCCACCCCGTGTGGTTTTTCTAAGCACCCGGCGCAGCAAGGAGCTGGAATAGAGCAGTAACAACGAGGAGGGTTTCCTCCAACTGTCAGTGCTCCTGGATCCACCGTTCCGGCTTTGACTTCACTGTGAGTGACCACCCTGGACCTCTTTCTTTGTGCCAGGCTCACTGCTGGATTGCCATAAACACTCGCTTGGATTGATTACAGAGGCTATTTGCAGTGTGGAAGGTGGCAGAATTATTTCACCTTTTCCAGAAGTGTTGACATTCAAGGGTAGTTGGTGGTGACGGTACAGAAGGGAGACAGGAAGCCTGGAGGAAGGAAAGGGGTGCGTCGCTGAGAAAGTGTACAACGGACCCGACTTTTAAAAGCGCCTGCCTCCGCTGGTTTTGTTGTGGCAGCGTTCAAAGGCAGGAAGAGAGATAAGATCGGATTTCAGGATTTTCGTCTGCCCCCCACCTCCGCCCCCAGCCTTTGACAACCAAGAGCTTTTCCCCAGCAGGAGTGGGTATATTTCAACTTCTGTAATCCCTGCGTCTTGCACAGTGCTTGGTATTTCAAGGTGCTCAATGAGTGTTGGAATGAATGAATGCCTTCCCAGTTCTCATCACAGCTATACGGTGTCACTGTTTACTTGAAGTTATGGTCAGCAGCAGGTTTGATTGGGTAAGGAACACTAATCAATGTGTCCGATTCTAGAAGAACATGGAGCTTCTAGGAAGAAGGGCCTGCCCTCTGAAGCTGTGCTCTGTGTTCCCGGCATTCTGCATTTTGCAATCACCCCTCATTATCCCTGAGTCCAGGAACACCTGAGATTGGAAAGGATTCCAGCCCTTGTAGGGACTTTATTGTGGCACCCAGTAAGTGATGAATATGCTAATTTTGGGCAGTGTCCTTTTTCCAGCTGTTTTCCCATGAGCGCCCTCTGTTCCGTCAGGTGGCCGACGACAGATAACTTTGGCAAGGGACTTAGCACAAATGGCCAAGTTTACACTGGATCACTGTATTCTGTGTTATCTTGTTTCCCCAATGGTCACTGCCACACAAGAAAGTACTTCCTCTTTGCCCACCCCCTTCCCTTGACAGAGTCATCTAGGTCTTGATAAATGTGTAAACTGCTTTGCTGGGATGAAGCTGTTTCCATGAAGAACTGGGGTCTATGTCCTGGGAACCAGTTCTTCTCCCCCTTTTGGTACTGAAAGCTGCTTCCCATCTGAGAGCTGTCTGGGGACAGACCCCATGCAGCTGCGCGCAAACTTCTTTGAGAGTTTGATCTTTCAGGCATCCCAGTGGCTGCTTTTCCTTGTCTGCTTCCTGGGGGTGTCTTAGTATCAAAGCTACCTGTAGCTCCATCTCACTTCCCTGAACAGGAGGCACTGCCACCTTTGACCCTTTTTTCCCAAAGCAACATCCCTGGCCTGGAGTTTTTGTCTCGGCTCAGTTGTATGACCTTAGGCAAGTCACTTGACTTCTCTGAGCCTCGGCTTACTCCTCGGCAAACAGAGTTGGATGAGGCGCTCTCCAAAGTTCCTGCCGTCTGTGTCTTTCCTCTGCTGTCTACCGGCAGGGAGGAGCTGCCTCTGGCTGGTGGTGGGGACTCAGGCAGGATGGGTAGGGAGGGGAAGGCGAACGAGATCATGGTGCACTTCCACGGCCACAGTGGAAACCTTGAACCCTGAGCTGTGTACGGTGAGTCCAGGGCGCTGAGAAGATGCCGGGCTGTTGGGTAAGCGGAGCTCCTACAGGAAGCAAAGCGTATTATTCAGCCCTGCGGAATGCCGAGGCAGGGCTGAGCTTGGGCAGAGGGTAGCTGAGAGAACTGTGGCTGTAGCTGCGGGCAGAAATTCGTGGCCTTGAAGAATGGCTACTGTATATACCAGTGATAAATATTAGTCACTCTGGCAGCAGAATGAGTTTCCTGTGCCGCATTTTTGGCACTTCCAGAAAAGGGAAAGCCTTTCTCTCTGACATGGCACAGGAGGGAGAAATAGGAATGTGTCTCTCACCCGGGTGCCCTGGGTGGAGATCCCGTGGGGCTTTCCACCGGCCTGAAGCAGCGCGGGGCTGCTGATGCCTCCTGTGTCCCTAGGTCAGGCCAGGCCCATTGTTGACGTCAGTGCCGGGCTGCCTCATGGGGCCTTGCTTGAGCATGTCCTGAATCGAAGCCTTCATCTGTCCTCGTTCCCCTGTCCTCCTTGCCTTCTGCACAGCCTTCCCCAGTTCCCCTTCCCGGTGAAAAGCACCACCATCCAGACCTCAGGAAGTGATCACTTTAACCTCTTCTCCTTCTCCCCTGGAGAAGCACTGACGCCATCACAGAACTGACTCCATCGGCAAGCCCTGGATGGCATCAGTTCTGTCCACAGAATATCTCAGTCCGTCCAGTGCCCCATCTCCACTGCTGCTTCCTCACCCAAATCAGGGCGTCTCTGGCCCAGTCTCCCTCCTACCTGGTCTCCTTGCCTACACCCTCCTCTCCCCTGGGCCCATTCTCCACCAGCAGCCAGCATGATCTCTAAGAAAGGTACATTCTGTCATCTGCCATATCTGCTGAAACTTGTTCAGGGCTTCCTGTTGGCTTGAGGATAAGGGTCTGAATCCCAAACAGGCGTTCAAATCTCAACCTCTCAGGCCTACCCTGACCCTTACATTTTTTTCCTCAGGGCCTTTGCACATGCTGTTCCTTTTGCCTGGAATGCTTGTCCCCATCGTTTTCAGCTGGCGAATGTGAGTCAGGTCTCTTCTTAAATATCATCTAAGAGAGCCCTTCCTAATTTACCCCGCTTCATCCTAACTCTGTCCACAATACACTCTCTCATAGAGCCTGTTCTTTTCCTTTGAGACCCTGCTCTAGCTTGTAGTTCTAAATCTGTGATTATTTACTGTCTGTCTTCCTCTTAAGGGCAGGGGCCATTTCTTTTGTTCTCCACTATGCTCAGAACCCAGAACCAAGGAGCTCAGTCAATATTCACAGGTATGCATCATACATGGAGGACACTTAGGCTGTGATGGCCGCACACCCGGCTTCCTTTGGGGTCTGCCCCTTGCTCTCCGTTACCCACGGGAGTGGCCACTGAGCACTGGCTCTGCCTGGTGGCGTCACTCTCTGGCATCAAAACTTATCAGTCCTACATCTCAGTCCTTTGCAAGGTGACACTTCATCTGATTACCTAATTCACACTAAGGTGTTAATGGTGCTAATGACATAGTATTTATTACCCCAGGGGACACATATCATTCCCCAGTGGTTTAAAACTCCTTGTGAGCTTTCCAGGAGTCTGAGTAGAGTCCAGTCTCTGTAGCTGGGCTCCCAAGGCCCCGACTGCACGACTTGGCTTCTGTCGGCTTCCCTAGCCCTACCTTCCCAAGCCTTAGTCATCGCCCTCTCTCCCACCCCGGGCTCAGCACAGTACCTGGAACAGCCAAGCCCTCAATAAATGTTTACTGAGTGCATTAAAAAAAAAATGGATTTTCATGAATCATGCTTTAACTGAAGAGTTTGGTGTAGTCAGTCAGTCGTTGAGCTTTGGATGCCAAAGGAATGACACATGGTGGGAATTTCAGGCTCAGCGACTGTCATGGCCCCGGGAAGCCAAGATAGAAGTAGCTTTATCTTGCTGAAGGGGAGTGGGCCTTCCAGAGCCTCGGAATCTCCCCGCCTGCTGCACCCCTCTCACCAGGTAAGCACCCCACCTTTCTTCCCAGGGTGAGATAGATCAGCTCTGCTTTCTGAGGTGCCAGATGAAGGGAGAGCCTTGTTGTCATGCCCTCCTGCCCTCCTGGTACAGTCTGTGGTCACCTGCAGGTGGAGACAGATGAAATCCATCATCCGTCTGGGAGTAATTTTTGATAGGAGCGGGGCTTCCCCCGGCCCTTCCCGCCTCTCTGAGCCTTGCCAAGGTCACTTGGTTTGCCCAGCCTAAGTCACTGCCTGTCACTGTGGTTATTGTGTGGACAGAGCCCCCCTCTGTTCTACCACTTCCCCTTCCTGCCCCATACTCTTGGCCTCACGCACCCCAAAGCCTTGCTCTTCCCTTCCATAGGGATATGGCCTGAGAAAGGGGAGCCATTTGATTTTGGTTTAGCTTAGGAAAATCTTCCTTTTTTATTTATTTTAGTGTTAGGTGCAGGGTGGTGACTATTACTGAAAATGAGGCCACGCGTGGTAGCTCACGCCTATGATCCCAGCACTTTGGGAGGCTGAGGCGGGAGGATGATGAGGTCAGGCGATTAAGACCATCCTGGTGGACATAGTGAACCTTGACTCTACTAAAAATACAAAAATTAGCTGGGGATGGTGGCACGTGCCTATAATCCCAGCTACTCAGGAGGCTGAGGCAGGAGAATCGCTTGAACCTGGGAGGCAGACGTTGCAGTGAGCCAAGTTGGTGCCATTGCACTCCAGCCTGGCAACAGGGCAAAACTCCATCTCAAAAAATAAATAAGTAAGGAAAGAAAATGAATGGGTGATTTGGGCTGAGTTGAGGTTTTGGGAGGGAGGATTCTCTGAGGCTTGAGGCCTCTGATATGGAATCTGGTATGGAAAGTCACCCTCCCTCACCTAGGTGACTGGGCCTCCGGGTCCCTTCCCCGGCAGCCTCCCTGGATCTGCTCTCCCCGTGTGCCTAGGGTAATCTTTCTAAAGGACAAATCTTGCTCCAGAACCTCCCTGGTTAGAACCCGTCCATCCCGTCCAGTGGTTCCCAGTGCTTCGGGGATAACTTGCTTTGTCCCTCAGGGTCTGCAGTGTCCTCCATCTCTTCTCGCTTGGTCTTGCCCTTGGGGGCTCCAGTAAGAAGCTCTCCAACCTGGCAGCTGCAGACTCTGTGCGGTTATATTTTTGCTGTAAATGGGCAGGGATTAAGCATTTGTGGAGTGACTGGTTTCAAGTATAGCTGCCACCACGGGAGAGGTCTGTGAAAATGATTAGAATTGAAAATGATCACGCTTTGCCCAAAAAGGTTGAGTGTCCCCACGCTGATGATACTAGAGGCCTGCTTGCCTCCCCACCCTGTGCTAAGCCATTTCTTGCCTCCTTGCTTTGCCCATACCCAGCCTGGAATGTCCAAAGCCTGTTCAACTTGCTTCCTCCAAAACGTAGTCCCACCTTGATCTCCTGGAAGCAGCCTTCAGATGCCCCTCCTCCTGACCCCTGCAAATGCATCCCTTGAGCTGCTGAGCATGCCTAGGTCTGACGCACATCATGATATGGTGAAATCATTGGTTTCTGGGTTATTCTTCTCACAGTCCCAGGCCCTGAGCCCTCAAGGACAGAGGCTCTATGGGACTGCTCTCTGGGTCAGAGGCCGGGACACTGGCCACTAAGGGCATGTCACTCATCTGAACCACAGCTCCCTGCCTTATGGTATGGGCTCTGTTCTCTGCACTGGACTCATTCTAAAACAGAGCATTTGGTCCCTGCATCCTGCCTTGTGGTTTATGACTTAGTAGATTGAAAATGACAGTTGTGCTCCATTTTCATTTGGAAAGAGAAAAAGAGTGGAAAACCAGAGATTGCACTGATCTGGAGGTAGAAAACTGTGGAGATCAAAGATGTTATTTCTTACGAATGTTACATAGATCAAAGCATGTTTGAAATAGGCGTCATTTTCCACATGTTGGTCTTTGTCTCACAGTTGAGTTCTTGTTGACCAGGACCAATTATTATTCATCTTCACGTCTCCAGAGCATAGCACACTGCCTGATAAAGCTTGGTCACTTAAATACTTGTCGAATGAATGTATGTGATGAATATGCATTTGGGTATTTTTCATGCTTAATGATTAGAACGTTCTCATGGCTGGTTAACAAATAAGACATAATTTTCATTGTAAGTTGTTTGTGTGTGTGAATGCTTTTTGTGTGGAATGCTTGTCATGCACTGAAAAATGCTTTGTGATAGCAGTTTTGAAAAATTGAGTCATTTTGCTCTGATTGAAGCTGGGTGACCTTGTGCAAGTCACCCGTAACCCTCTGGGACTTGTGGCCCTCATCTGTAAAATGGGTAGAAGGTCAGAGGGGACCTCGTGGCTTGAGGGCCTAGTACGCTCATGCCGCGTGTAATTGTCACATCCTCCTCTTTGGTGATTGGACAGCAACCCTCTCCCCAAGGGTTCTTGCACAGAGCTGGAATTCTCTCTGGTGTCTTTGACTGCATTCCAGTGGGTGGAATGCCGAGTTTCTCAGCAGCAATGAGAAATGTTAATGTGGGGTTATGAAAGCAAGCCAAGCCATGGAATAATTAAAACACACACGCACACAAAGAAGGAAAAGGGAGAGGGAGAAAACACGCTTAATGGACAAGGGATGAGTGAAACCCAATGGACTGAGAAAACCCCAGAGCTGAACTTCACATGACCCTGCATGCTGCCTGCAGTTGCGACACCCGTGTGCCCCTTGTGCTCCGCCGGCCTCCCAGTGATGTCAGCAGGCCATGGGCCCCACGGGAAGCAGGGCTGCCATCAGCCTGGTGGAGCGTGGCCTCCCGCTCCTCCTCCATAGCCCACTTCCCACCCACCCGGGTCTCCAGATAACATGAAGCCACAGCTCCCAGGCTTGTCAGCGGGGGAAGCCAACGCAGTGCTTCTCAGAAAACAGAACCCCAGCCCATTAGTGATGTCCATGCAGGCAAGAGAGGACCAAGAAGAATGTTTGCTTTTTAGGAGTTCTGTGCCTGAAACCAGCAGGTTTCCTTTAGGGATAGGGAGACTGCGCTTGCTGCTGATCTCTAGGTCATCAGTGATTGAAGGAATTCATTCTGTGCTTGAGCATCTTAAGACCCAGGGGTTTAGGAATAAGTAAGCTGTGTCCTTGGAGCTCTATGCTGCTTGGGGGATAAGACTCAAACTCACAGACATCTGTGGCTCTCAGATCAAGGCATATGCGTGCAGTGACTCTTGGAACGTTCAAGAGAAAATCACCACCTCTGCCAGTGGCGGAAAGGCCAGAAACTGCCCACCTGGTTTTCCCATGACCCCAGCCCCTGGTGGGATATATCGGGAGATTTGGATTTAGAGATCTTGGGTTTGCCGAAACAAAAGTGTACATATATCAAGAGAGAGAGATGGGAGTGTGGGGGAATAGGACACTGACATAGCTCGGGTAGTCCCTCCCCTGAGGTGACAGTATTGACTTCAGAGTGTTGTGAGGCTTGAAGAAGGTACAAGACGGAAGAGGAACCAGGCGTAGTGGCTCACGCCTGTAATCCCAGCACTTTGGGAGGCCAAGGCGGGTGGATCACTTGAGGTCAGGAGTTTGAGACCAGCCTGGCCAGCATGGTGAAACCCTGGCTCTACTAAAAATACAAAAGTTAGCTGGACATGGTGGCATATGCCTGTAATCTCAGCTACTCGGGAGGCCGAGGCAGCAGAATTGCTTGAACTGGGATGCAGAGGTTGCAGTGAGCTGAGATTGCGCCACTGCACGCCAGCCTAAGCGTCAGAATGGGACTCCATCTCAAAAAAAAAAAAAAAAAAAAAAATAGGGAAGAGGAGCGTTCCTTGCTGTGCAGATGCAAGTGCTCATTGTTACTTGTTCCGCCCCTCTGTGTCTGTGACACCCAGCCCTGTGCGGGCTGCCCTGATTGCAAAGTGGGCCTCCTGCCATTGAGTAGCTATGGTCCAGTGGGCAGGTACACCACAGTCATGGGAGCCTAGTTAAATCATTACATAATAGTTAGCTCTGTATGACCAATCTTTTCTTTAAAGAAATTCTTCCTTTTGGGGCCAGGTGCAGTGGCTCACGCCTGTAATCCCAGCACTTTGGGAGGCTGAGGAGGGTGGATCATGAAGTCAAGAGATCGAGACCATCCTGGCCAATGTGGTGAAACCCTGTCTCTACTAAAAAACACAATAATTAGCTGGGGGTGGTGGCGCGCGCCTGTAGTCCCAGCTACTCGGGAGGCTGAGGCAGGAGAATTGCTTGAACCCGGGAGGCTGAGGTTGCAGTGAGCTGAGATCGTGCCACTGAACTCCAGCCTGGCACCTGGCGATAGAATGAGACTCTGTTTCCAAAAAAAAAAAAAAAAAGAAATTCTTCCTTTTGGAATAATTGTAGATACACAGAAAAACCATATACAGATAATACAGAAAGTTCCAGTGTACGCCTCATCCACATGTCCTGTTAACATCTTATGTTACCGTGGTACACGTGTCAAAACTAAGAAACAACATTGGTACATGACTAGTGACACAAGTCCAGACTTTATTCAATAAACACTTTGAAAAATAACAGCTTTATTGGCATGTAGTTCATATACCATAAATCTACTCTTTTAAGGTACATGATTTCATTGTTTTTAGTATATTAATGGAGTTGTGCAACTGTCATCACTATCTAATTTTAGAACATTTTCAGCACCACAAAAAGAAACCTCATACCCATTAACAGTCACTTCCTGCCCATCTCCCTGCCCTGGCAATTTCATCTACTTTCTGCTTCTCTGGATTTGCCTCTTAGGGACATTTCATATAGGTGAAGTCATACAATGTGTGGACTTTTGTGTTTGACTTCTTCCACTTAACGTATCTTCAGGGTTCGTCCATTTGCAGCACGTGTCAGTACTTCATTCCTTTTTATGGCCAAATAATATTTCAGTGTATGGATTTACCCCATTTTGTTTGTCCTTTCTTTGGTTGATAGACATTTGGGTTGTTATCACTTCTTGGCTATAGTGAATAATGCTGCTATGAATATTTGTTTACAAGCTTTTTTTGTGGACATGTGTTTTCATTTATCTTGAGTAGATACCTCGGAGTAGAATTATGGGGTCATTTGATAATTTTGTTTAACTTTTTGAGAAACTGCGAAATTGTTTTCCAAAGTGGCTGTACCATTTTACAGTCTCATCAGCAATTTATGAGGGTTCCAGTTCTCCCCATCCTTGGCAACACTTGTTACTGTCTGTTTTATTTTAGCCATTCTAGTAGATATGAGGTGGTATCTCATTATAGTTTTGATTTGCATTTCCCTATTGGCTAATGATATTGATCATCCCTTCATGTGCTGTTGGGCCATTTGTGGGGTTTTTTGTTTGTTTGTTTTTGAGATGGAGTCTCGGTGGGATGTCCAGGTTGGAGTGTAATAGTGCCATCTCAGCTGACTGCAACCTCTGCTTCCTGGGTTTAAGCGATTCTCCTGCCTCAGCCTTCTGAGTTGCTGGGATTACAGGTGTGCACCACCACACCCGGCTAATTTTTGTATTTTTAGTAGAGACAGGGCTTCACCATGATGGCCAGGCTGGTCTTGAACTCCTGACCTCAAATGATCCACCCACCTCAGCCTCCCAAAGTGCTGGAGTTACAGGTGTGAGCCACTGCATCTGGCCATCCATTTGTATATCGTGTTTGGAGGGGCATCTACAAATCTTTTAGCTATTTCTAATTGGGTTGTCTTTCTACTGTTGAGTTGTAAGAGTTCCTAACATGTTTTGGATACAAGTTCCTTTATCGGTTATATGGTTTGCAAATATTTTCTTGCATTTTATTTCTTTCAATTCTGTGGGTTGTTTTTTCACTCTCTTGATGGTGTCTTTTGAAGCACAAAAGTTTTAAATTCTAATGAAGCTAAATTTGTTTTACTTTTGTCACTTTTGCTTTTAGTGTTTTATCTGAGAAACCACTGCCTAATCCAAGGTCACAAAAATTTATTCCCTTGCATTCTTCCAAGAGTTTTATAATTTTAGCTCTTACATTTAGGTCTTTGATCCATCTTTACCTAATTTTTGTATAAGATGTGAGGTAGGGGTCCAGCTTCATTCTTTTGCATGTGGATGTCCAGATAATCCACGCACTGTTGAGAAGAATGTGCTTTCCCCACTGAATTGTCTTGGCACCCTTGTGGAAAATCGTGTGACTGTAAATGTAAGGGTTTCTTTCTGGACTCTTAAGATTCTCTTCTATTGATCTATGAGTCTATCCTCGTGATAGTCTTGACTACTATAGCTTTGTAGTATTAATCAACTTTTAAAATATATTTTTCATCATCTACATTGTTCAAAAAAAGAATTTGTGGTAACTCTCAGAAATCCAGTAAATACAAGAGGATAAAGATAGACAAGGAAATTAGGGGAGAAGACAAGAAAATAGGAAAATAAGATGACATCAGAGTTAATGTTAGTACACAGTATTATATGTTGTAAGGTTTTGTGAGATTGATGGAAGTAGCCTGCAAATTTGTCTTTGAGCTTTCTAGCAGCCAAGGGTAAATGGAAATGTGACTAATGACAAGATTAACATAAGTGTCTGGAAGATTTTTTTTTAAAATGTCCCTGCCTCCAAAATGTTCAGGGACTGTAATATTAAGCATATTTTTCCGTAGATCCTAGGACCTGGGCCGCTTACACACGTGACTGTTTCATTTGTGTTAGTTCTGTCCCGTTAGGCCAGTAGGTCGTTGAGGACTGTAACTGTGTCTTATTTTCCTCATATCTCCCTGTAGTGCCTAGGACAGAGCACAGGAGGTACTTACAAAATCTTGATTGAATTCTTTCTAAAATTGGGAATGTTTGTGACATCCTTTGGCAGCATTTCTGCCACCAGGTTGAGTTTAGTTGGGTCCGGTTAGGTGGTAGAGAAGTGGCAGGGGCTGCCCTCCTGGCTGCATTTTAGAAGCTGTTTCTTCCATCGTGCTTCCTGAGCGCTGGCTAAGCAGTGGAAGCATTGGGCAGGTGAGGTCGTGTGCCCTGGTCCTGGGAGATGGCAGTCACGTTGGAGTGAAGGTGAGCGGCATTGCTTCACTCGTGTGGAACCTACCTTCCCACCTCCTCAGCACTGGCGAGGCCTCTCTCGCTCACTCCTTATGACATGCCTTTGAGACTGCCTGCCCGATGGAAAAATCCAGCATGTGTGAAGGAGGTCCTGGTCCAAACTGGACAGCTTCTCATGGATTTGGGCCCCTCACCACATATGGTTGTGCATGGCACAGAGATGGCCACTCTGCAAAGAGACCCACCCAGACGGCTCCCTCACCAGGGGCAAAGAACAAGCTGCCTTCAACTGATTACACATGTCATACTGGGTGGCCCTCTTTGTCCCACACCCAATAAAGGGCTTTACCATTTTTCAGGAGCATCCTTTCCTAAAAGAAACAGAAAATAGACTTGAACTCCAACCTTTAAAGGGGCAGTTGTCATTACTTCACAGTTGACAGATGGGGAAATGGAGGCTCAGGGTGTGTCACCTGCCTCCTCTGAGTTATATGGTGAGTGGCATACAAAGACCTGACTGCAACCCAGAGAATTTTGACTTTGACTTCATCCTCCCATCTTTCTTCCACCTGCCAGCACTCAGTCTTTATCTAAGTTTAGGGGGCTTGAGAGACCATTCTTTCTGTTTTGGGCACCTTCAAACAGGTAAGCACAGTTTTCTTTGAAGTTACCTGGCCAGGCGCGGTGGCTCACGCTTGTAATCCCAGTACTTTGGGAGGCCAAAGTGTGTGGATCACCTGAGGCCTGGAGTTCGGGACAAGCCTGGCCACATGGCGAAACCTTGTCTCTACTAAAAATATAAAACTTAGCCAGGCATGGTGGTGCATGACTGTAGTCTCAGCTACTTAGGAGGCTGAAGCAGCGGAATTGCTTGAACCTGGGAGGTGGAGGTGGCAGTGAACCGACATCACACCAGTGCTCTCCAGCCTGGGTGACAGAGCAAGACTCCGTTTCAAAAAAATAATAAATAAAAATGAAGGTACCTTTGCCTCCATGTGGGAGAATGTCAACAAACAGCTCCCCCTGCCACTCCCCCCAAAAAAGCACTTTCTGCACAGTCACCCCTATGCCAGCAGCAGCCTTGTAATAGGCCACACATCTTATTACTGCCTCTGGCTTTTCACACCTCCTGTCTCAAATATTTGAGCTTGGCTGTAGCCCTGTGATGAAGGCGGTGTAGGTGCTGTTGACCTTATTTTACCCACATGGACACTGCATCGTCTAGAGTCACCCTGTTGGTTGGGATCTGGAGTAAGCCCAGAGGCCAGGATTCTGACTTCTGGTTCAGTGCTCTGCCCTAGCCCTTGAGCAAATGTGTATCAAGTTGCACTGACAATCTTCGAATTCCTGGAACTTATGCCATGAGCATTTCCAGGAGCACCATAGCACTTCATTACAAAGGTGATGAGACCATAGGAAAGTCTTCTTTTTTCCCACGGAAGTAGAGTCTCATCCACACCCGCAGATTTTTTGTGTGTGTCACTTCAGCACTGAGCTCTGTTCTCAGAACAGAACAGGTAGAATAGAGTCAAAATGCAAACAGAACGTGGCCTCCCTCCAGAATCTGCTTTGATGGAAATGTGATGTCAAACAAACAAAACAAGGTGTTTTGGCTCCATCTCTGAGGTCATGTAGTTGCTGTTTCCATCTCCTTTGAATCCAGATCTGCTGCATGCTCAAAGCTGTGCTGGTTGCCAAAGAATCCAACAAGAAAAAGGTATGGCCCCCTTTGGGGCGCTCAGGTCCTATCCTGCAGTGCCCAAGCCCCCAGGTAAGGGACATATGCCCTCTGGGTTGTGATTTCCTTGTCAGTAAAGCAGGGAAGATAATGTCTGGTTAACTACCCTCCTGGAGTCATGGCAAGGCTGAAGTAAGATTCAGTGGCATTAACTCATTTGTTCATTCAGCACATTTTACTGGCAACTTCCACTGTGCTGGGCTCCAGATATAGTAGTGAACAATGACAAAGCACCCACAAGGGCAGCAGTGCAAACAGTAGGAGCCATGCGTGAGAAGTATAAGGGAGCCTGGTTCCATTTCAGCAGGGGTATTGGTCTGGGAAGGCTCCCCCGAGGAAAGGACATTTAAGCCAAAGTCCAAAGGGTGAGTAGGAGTCATCAGAAGAGCATCTCTCTCATCTGTGGACTTCTGTAGAGAGACTCTGTGCCCGCTGTACCCTTGGGAAGTGGGTAGAAGTCCAGAGATGAGAGCGAAGTTTAACAACAGAGAGAAATCCACCCGATGGACTTTGGGCATCTCTCCAACATCTCCTGTTCAGTTTATCTCAGCTGGCCTTTGCTGAGCACCTGTGAGTCACCTAGGGCATCCCCAGGTGATGGATTATGGAGATGGCAGTGGTTGAGGCTGCCTGAGAGCAGCTCTCAGATATATCAGGGCCCCATGGTTGATGGGCTGCCTCCAGGTAGAGAGGAGGCCCTCCAAGCACAGCCCTGCCATCCACATCTTCACATTTGCAGTGCCTAGCACAGAGTGGACACAAGGGATCCCCGGACACATTACCCTAGGATGCAGATTCACACCAGCCCTACAAGGCTTGTAGAAATCTTCCCTACAAACTGATCACTATGTGGTCTCAGGCAAGGGATCTAAGCTTTTGAATCTCAGATGTGTCTGGGGCATGGGGATAATGGTAGCGCCCATCTCACAGGGTATGTGGACGTTGTCTCAATAACAGCTGTGTTGTGCTGAGCAAGTGCCTGGCTGGAGAAGCACATGGTAAAGGGGAGCAGGTGTGATTATTATGGGTATCATTCCTAGGGTTCTGCAATTCATCTTGACAGTAAGTACCACAGGACTTCAGATAAGGAGAGACTACAGGTGTTGGAAGTGTTCCTCAGAGCCTGTGGGACCTAGATGCATACAGTGGAAGAGGGTCCTAGGTGGAAGCAGGAAAACTGAGCATCAGAAAAGGAGGAGGACCCTTGGTGATGGGGGTATCTGTTCTGCATGGAGGACAGATGGCTTCTCAGCCACTGGGAAACCAGCCAGCCAGCTTTCTGCTTGATGGTTGTAGAAAAGTCCCGTGATTAACAACAATGGCATGTCAGGTTTGAAGAGCAAAGGTCAGGAGGTGAGAAGGCAGATAAATGCAATGTTTATCTTGAAAGAAGTTGTCAACTACTTGGAAATCCCCAAGCTTACTTCCTCCAGGAAGCCATTCTGGACTGCTTCACCCAGTTCCCATAGCTCCCAGGCCCTCCATCTTCCCAGCACTGAAGCACATGCCGAAAAGGGCATTTTTCTGAATATGTCTGTGCGTCCCCTTTTGGAGGGATGTGGCTTCTTTATGTCTGGGGTCATGGCTAGCATGTTTGGTTGAGTAGCTAGAAAGAGTAAAAATCTATTTGGAATGCACAGTTTACAGAGGCCTCACTGGCTGAAAGTGCTAATTAGGACACACACTCAGGTCTTTTGACCTCAGATCCAGGTATTTTCCTACCTCGTGGGCCTCACTCAAATCATGACTCCAGGTTCTGCCCATGATGAATGAGCAGGCATGGATTTGCTCTGTCAGGCTATGATGGTAGAAGAGAGCCGGTTCTCAAACCAGCAGTGGCTTCGGATCTTGAAAGTCCAACTCCTTCATGTACAGAGGAGGAAACCTGTGCCCCAAAGCAGGTCCCCCCCGAGTTCCAGCCCAGTGCCACCCTCACTGCGCAGAGCAGCTGTCTCCTTTTGATCATGAGGAAGCCACTAGGTCCCCGGTGGGGTTCAGCAGATGTGCCGGGTGTGTGACTCTGGTGGGTGTGAGAATGTTTCCCTTCCTGCTGGGAAGTCCTCCAAGCTCTTGTGAAAGAGATGTGGTTTGTCGAGCATGGATTTTCAAACTTTCTTTATAGAGAGCTGTTGTTAATTTAAAAACGCCTGGAAACATGATCAAGTGTAATGTTTTAGTGATAACACAGAAAGCACATAATACTAAGCACATGTAATGAGAATGTATGGAACTCTCTAGTAAGAGTCTGAAATTCAGCCGGGTGTGGTGGCTCATGCCTGTAACCTCAGCACTTTGGGAGACTGAAGTGGGTGGATCACCTGAGGTCAGGAGTTCAAGACCAGCCGGGCCAGTGTGGCAAAACTCCATCTCTACCAAAAATACAAAAATTAGCTGGGCATGGTGGCGGTTGCCTGTAATCTCAGCTACTCCGGAGGCTGAGATAGGAGAATCGCTTGAAACTGGCAGGCAGAGGTTGCAGTGAGCCGAGATCGTGCCATTGTACTCCAGCCTGGGCAACAGAGTGAGACTGTCTCAAAAAAAAAAAAAAAAAAAAAAGAGTCTGAAATTCATTCTTTGAACATGCTTGTGTTGGGTGCTGCCTGGCACAGCATTTGGTGCCCACTAACTCACAGCGTGGGGGAAGATGGGCACGGAACAGGTCATCTGGTGCGGTCACTGCAGTGAGGGCCTGTCCAGCCCAGCTGAGAGGAGACTGAGAGAAGGCCACGTGGCATAAGTGAAGGTATGGATGGCGCTTTCCTCTTCAGAGCATTTATTACCAGGGTCAGATAAAGCAGATCTCATGTATTTTCTGCTACTGAATAGAAGTTCTTGTTTTGTTTCATTTCTGGTGGTCTTTGGTATTTTCCAAAAAGGTAGTAACTCATTGATGAGTGAGATCAGGACTGGGGCCAGCAGACTTGGGTCCACAGGTGTGTCATTTTAAACCGGACTGGAGTCGGGTGAGGGGAGATGTAAAGAGATCACTATTGTCACAAAAAGCACCAGTGAAAGCCCTGCTTAGAAAATGCCTTTCTCTAGGAAGTTTTCATCCAGCGTGGGAACACAAAACACCAGTTTAAGGCTTCATGGCCTCTCAGTGTGATATGGGGGTCCTGAATCATGAACATCCCATTGTGCAGAATAAAATGCTGGTTTCTGAGCTGTCTTTCAAGACACAACCCAAAAGCTGTTTTCCCCGTGGTATCTTCCTTGGGAACCTGAGCAAGGTGAGGTCTGCCTCTTCTCTGACCTTGCCTAACTTTTCCTCTTTGTGTCCCTTGAGCTCAGGGACATGCATCTCCTGTTGTACCTAGCACATAATCATGCACCAAGCAAGTCCTTATTAACTGTTGGTGTGTACCAGCAGACAGTTATGGAGCACCTATAATAAGGGACACAGACCAGGGAGCTGGATAGATGAGCGTGGAGTTTGGGGGAGAGGTCTGAGCTGAGGTCTGTGTTTGTGAGTCATCGTTGTATGGATGAGGCCAGGCTGTGGAGGAGGTGAGGATAGGATGAGAAGGTCCAGACCTGCACCTGAAGAATAGCCCCATTTAGGGAATGCGGGGAAAGACAGAGGAAAAGCAAAATGGTGCACAGTGACACTGAGGGTGAGAGGAGACTCTGCAGTGAAAGGAAAGGAGCAGCAGTGCTAGGTACTGCAGAGACCCCAGAACGGTAAGGCCTGGAAACCATGTGCTTTAGATTCTGTAACCTGGAGGCTACTAGGTGACCTTAGCAAGGGCAGTCATGGTGGAGTGCTGGGGCTAAAGCCCATTGCAGGGAGTCCTGTAGTCAATGGGAGGTGGGGAGTAGACACAGAGGGCCGGGTTATTCCTGTCACACAGCTGTGCTGAGGCCATGGCACGGGCAGGAGTGCTGCAGAGTGGGAGCCAGAGAGGGACCTGGGTCAGGGCTGACCGTGGGTGGGGAGAGCATGGAGTGCTTTCAGGGGCGAAGTGAGTGGAAATGCCTATGAAGTAGATGGATGAAACCCTCCGTCTACTCCATGGATGGATGGATGGATGGCTGTCTTTTTCTCAGACTTGCCAAAGACAGCCGTAAAATTCAGACCCGCACCCACTCAGGAGAATGGGAAAAATGAATTATTTTGTAAGAGGCTTGTAGTCCAAAGGTAGAATTGCCTAAGAGAGCTTCTGAAAGGAAAAAGTCATGGCGAGTTGGTATTTTTAAAGAGAAATAACATAAGTTGGATTTTTCTAGTAACTTCAAGAGGTCAAGAATTTGGATTTTTTTTTTTTTTTTTTTTAAACAGAGTCTCAGTTTGTCACCCAGGCTGGAGTACAGTGGTGCAATCACAGCTCACTGCAGCCTTGACCTCCCAGGCTCAAGCAATCCTCCTGCTTCAGCCCCTCAAGTAGCTACCATGCCTGGCTAATTTTTGTATTTTTTGTAGAGGTGGGGTTTCACTGTGTTACCCAGGCTGGTCTCAAACTCCTGAGCTCAAGCGATTTGCCCACCTTGGCCTCCCAAAGTGCTGGGATTAAAGGCATGAGCCTCCGTGCCTGGCCAAGACTCTGGGTTTAGTAAGCCAGTAACCATTGCAATTCACTAGGAATGGGTTTCTAGGACCGCCTCACTTTTTTGCCTGTGGTTTCTTTTGCCAGCCGTAAGTCCCTGGAGAACACTGGGTACTTCATGGGAGAAAGAGGAAGAGCATGGGACAGACTTTGCCCTGAGCTGCTTAATGTGATGTGGGGAACAGAGGTGATAAGAGCCTGTGGCAGCTCAGGCAGCCCTGCTATGACTTGGAGTTCGGGAAGGGGCGTCAAGGATAACAAGTCATAAACATGGCATGCTATTTCTTTGGATCAATACATGAATGATTTTTGAGACCCCCTCTATGTGTCAAACTCACTTAAGAGATGTAAGGCATGGCTTGTGTCCTGGTGACAGTATCTGAGGGGGAGGCCTGGTACAATGTCTTTATTTAGGATGATGAACACCATAATCTAAGACTGCTAAGTGCCATGGGGTGGTCTAGAAGGGCAGATGGGCTGGCTTCAAGGAGGGCAGAGGCACTGTGCAATGGTGTTGCCTGGGAACCCTCCGTGGAGAGTGTGGGAATCTCATCCTGGCGCTACCCCTTTATCTTCTTTTTTTCTTTGAGATTGAGTCTCATACTGTCGCCCAGGCTGGAGTGCAGTGGTGTGATCCCGGCTTGCTGCAACTTCCGCCTTGCAGGTTCAAGCGATTCTCCTGCCTCAGCCTCCCGAGTAGCTGAGATTGCAGGCGCCCGCCACCACGCCCAGCTAATTTTTTGTATTTTTAGTAGAGACAGGGTTTCACCATGTTGGCCAGGCTGGTCTCAAACTCCTGACCTCGTGATTCACCTGCCTTGGCCTCCGAAAGTGCTGGGATTATAGGTGTGAACCACTGCGCCCAGCACCCCTTTATCTTACAGGTAAGAAATTGGGCCTGGAAAGGGAAGGGGATTTTTCAAGCTTCATGGCAGCTCCAAGACTTGATCTGAGACTTTGCTTTAGAGCAAGCTTGTACAACCTCTGGCACAACAGGCTGCATGCGGCCCAGGACAGTTCTGAATGTGGCCCAACACAAATTCATATACTTTCTTAAAACATTCTGAGATTTTTTTTTTTGGTGAATTTTGTTTTAGCTCATCAGCTATTGTTAGTGTGTTTTATGTGTGTCCCAAGACGATTCTTCTGCCAATGTGGCCCAGGGAAGCCAAAAGACTGGACACCCTTGCTTGGAGAAAGTGCATTTTCTGTTACAAAAGGACCTTGAATCCCCATCTGATATGTTGGGTCTTTGTCTCGCATGTAAAGGCAGGACATGATTGTATCTATAACATAATAATATGTAAGAATGTGCACTTCTTAGCCTTTGCAGAAAGGCGGGAGGCCAGTTTCCTGCAGCCCCCGCCCCGTCCTGGCTGAGGGGTGGGAGGCAGCTTGCTGGCCAGCCCCGCTGAGTCACCCCTCCGGCGTGGAGCCCAGTGGGGATTTCCACGCGGCCCCAGCATTCTCTTCTCCTCGTTTCCTGTTGTGCTGTGACGCAGGCTGGCTGCCAGCGGGTGCCGATGGGCACTCCCGACAAAGGCCATTGCCAGCCAGCCTTGTGGGCCCCAAGGGCACCGTGGGTGGCTCTCCCCCCACGGGTGACTGTGCCCGAGCAGGGTGTGCTCTGCATCTCAGTTGTACTCGTTCTGGGTGGGCAGCTCCCAGAGCCGGGGAGGGCTGCAGATGGGTGGGGGGTGGTGGCTGCCTGGGAGGACAGGAGGTTTTGTTGAAGAATGAAAGCTTGCTCTTGGGGCAGTTTGTACTGGGCATTTAGGGTTATAAAAACCTAGATTTGCTGAAAACGGCTCTCTTTTATCTTCTGACAAGAACATTTGTGAAGAAAACAAAACAGACCTTCAACTGTTTTGCCTAGACGCCCAGAGAGTGGTTTCTACACTATGCCTGATTTCTCTGGGTGTTTCTAACACATCCATGCATGTGTTTGTCAGTTTCTAGTGTCCCCACTTCTCGATATGAGAATGTTCTGCTTAAAAAAAAAAATCTCTACTGATAGGACCTCTGCATATTCACGTATATTTTTCCTCCAGAACTTTGTGTCCCCACCACTGTGGTAGGCAGTTTACAAATGTCATCTGATTTTGTTCCTGCCACTGTGGTCTAAGGCTGTGTTGTCTGATTCTATCCACCACCTCATGTGGCTATTTAAATATTGGGTCATTCAAATTAAATACAATTACAAATCCTGTCCCTCGGTCACACCAGCCAAATTTCAAGTGCTCGGGTAGGCTAGTGGCTACCACGTCAGTTCGTACAGAGCAGCATATTTTCATCACTGCCAAAAATTCTATTTGCTAGCACTGGTCTAAGGTCTGGACATATGTCCCCATTTTACAGATGAGGAAACTGAGTCCTACAGAGGTTAAGTTGACTTGACCACTTACAAGAATGAACAAATGAAGCTGGGCATGGTGGCTTACGCCTATAATCCCAGCACTTTGGGAGGCCAAGGCAGGCAGATCACCTGAGGTCAGGAGTTTGAGACGACCCCATCTCTACTAAAAATATAAAATTAGCCGGGTGTGGTGGCGCATGCCTGTAATCCCAGCTACTCAGGAGGCTGAGGCCAGAGAATCGCTTGAACCCAGGAGGCGGAGGTTGCGGTGAACTGAGATCGCGCCGTTGCACTCCAGCCTGGGCAACCAGAGTGAAACTCCGTCTCAAGAAAAAAAAAAAATGAACAAATGAAACATTTTAATTGTACACATGGGGAAACTGAAGGTTATATTCCCTTTTCCTTCTTAGAAAAGAGAAATGGATCTGTAGGCTTCAGGGACTCTTCAGTTAGCCTGGGGGTGCTGTGTGAGTCCGCTCTTTTGCTGTTCCCCTTAGACCCTGTCAGCTGTGGTGGCCGCTTTCTCTTGGTTTCCTCATCAGAGTTTGGGAATGTGAGCCAGGGCTGCTTTCTGCACGGTAATCCACCCGTTTCCTATCGGGATTTATGGAGTTTGTGATCTCTTGGGTGTTTTGGCCTTTTGTTAGAGCCAAAAGAGGTCTCAGGAAATGATATCTCAGAACGCTGTTTGACAGTTCACAATACTGAGGTCCAGAGAGGTGAGGGGACAGTGAGGGTCATGCCTCTAGCTAAGAGCTCTGCTGCTTCTTAAACCGGTTTTCAAGCCAGGGCTTATCTGATTTTCTTAGGCAAGTAATCACTCCATGGGCAAGGAGAGGTTTTTTTTCATGGAGCAGTGATGTTCCCTATGGTCCCTATGTAGGGTGGTAAGGAACAGGGCTTTGGGATCCAACAGACCAGTGTTCAAATCCTGGCCCCACCACTTATAAGTTATGGGACTTCAGGCAAGGATTTAAACATTCTGAGTTCTCAGTTTCTTCATCTCTAAAACAGGGATAAAATATCTCAGTGAATTTGTTTTAAATAATAAATTGTGGCTGGGCATGGTGGCTCATGCCCGTAATCCAAGTACTTTGGGAGGCTGAAGTGGAAGGATCGCTTGAGGCCAGGAGTTTGAGACCGGACTGGTCAGCATAACAAGAACATAACAAGACCTCATCTCTACAAAAAATTAAAAATATTAGCTGGGCATGGTGGTGTGCTTCTGTGGTCCCAGCTACTCGGGAGACTGCAGTGGAAGATGGCTTGAGCCAGGAGTTAAGAGTCTGCAGTGAACTTTGATCATGCCACTGCACTCTAGCCTGGGCCACAGAGTGAGACCCTGTCTCAAAACAAACAAACAAACAAAAATCGGCTGGGCGCGGTGGCTTACGCCTGTAATCCCAGCACTTTGAGAGACCGATGCAGGTGGATCACCTGAGGTCAGGAGTTTGAGACCAGCCTGGCTAACATGGTGAAACCCCATTTCTACTAAAAATACAAAAAATTAGCCAGGCGTGGTGGTGCGCCTGTAGTCTTAGCTACTCGGGAGGCTGAGGCAGAAGATCACATGAACCCGGGAGGTGGAGGTTGCAGTGAGCTGAGGTCGTACCATTGCACTCCATCTTGGGCAACAAGAGCAAAACTCTGTCTCAAAAAAAAAAAAAACTAACATGTTTAAGTGATTGACTATAATTCCTAGCATATTGCATGTGTTAGTAAATAGCACTCGTTAATATTATGAGCGTATCACCTTCTCTCAGCATTCTAATTTGATAGTATAGTATCCAGTACATAGGAGGCACTCAGATAGACAGATACCCCAAAGTTGGGAGACAGGGCAAATTTATTTTGAAATAGTCTCTTTTTGAAATTTCCCAATTATATGCTCAATGTTTTTCTGCAACCCTTGCTCTTCTTTTTAGGTGAAGGACCTCTACATTTAAAGCAGTGGGTTCAATTGCTAACCTGAAAAGCTATAATGAAACATCCCAGAGTATCCAAAAAGTCTGGAATCAAAGGGAAAATAGTGTGTCCTGTTTTCCAACTTTTGAATATGCTGTAGAATAGACTGAAATCACTGGGAAATAGGTTGACAGTTTTATTTAGAAGCTTTTGTTCCTTTGGCTTTTCATTTTTTATTTTTGAGAGAGTCTCCCTCTGTCACCCAGGCTGAACTGCCGCAGTGCGATCATAGCTTACTGCAGCCTCAAACTCCTGGGTTCAAATGATCCTCTCGCCTTGGCCTCCTGAGTTGCTGGGACTATAGAAGCAGGCCACCATGTCTGGCTAATTTTTGTATTTTTCTGTAGAGATAAGGTCTCCCTATGTTGGGCAGGCTGGTCTTGAACTGGCCTCAAGTGATTCTCCCACCTCAGCTTCCTGAAGTGGTAAGATTACAGGCATGCGCCACCACACCCAGCTTTTTTGTTCCTTTGAAAGAAGGCATGGCTGATGACTGCCCTGGGGTGTCTAGATGACACGGCCAGCCATCCACCTCTGCAGCTTACACAGCTTGTTGATCTCTGCAGTGAGAATTAAGTTTACAATCTGGGTCCAAGGAGCTGAAGGAGTGTCAGTCTTTAGAAAAAAAATCTATTATCTTTAGAGAAAATGGACTTGTTGAAGGAGAAGAGTAGACACATCCTTTCTGGAAATATTTTCAAAGGGATTATTAGAAAAAGGAGAAGAAGGATTTTGGTTGTCCTTTGGAGAATGAGAATATTCATAAGCAGAATGCCTCATTACCAGGTAACACAGGGGACCAAAGTCTCATCTGAGACTGTGTTTGAGTAGAAATTAAACAGGGCTGACAGTGAAGTTTCACCCTTTAATTAGCAGTCAAAGGGATACTTCTAACTGTGATATTGGAGCACCTTGAAAAACCTCACTGCTCTGTGCCTGAATGAGGGGCATCTAGAGGGCTTGGAAGGGGAGATATGGGGTGGGGCAGCCAGGGAGAGGCTGGTGGCCAGAAGATGGCCCTGACCTTGGTGAATTTACCTGGCATCTGAGCCTGGCCGGAACAATTCAGAAACCTCATTTTGTCAGTCTCAGAGTGAGGGCTCCTGTCTCTTAGCAAAAAGCTAAAGCACAAATCAAGCATATTTATTGAAAAGTGTAACCACTGTGAGGTTATAATCAGGGCGCTGTTGGCTCATGGGCACCCGACCTGACGAGCCAAATGGCCAGGGGGCTGGGTGAGTCGGAGCAGGGGAGGGAGGGAGTCACGGGAAGCAGTTGTGTTGAATGGCCACAGGCCCTGGTGGCCGGGTGCATCCTGTGTGCCCTCCTGGCCCACCCACTACCTGGCCGGCCCTTCCCCACTGGACAGTTCTTGCTTGGGCACTGATCGGGTTTGCTGCTGAACCTCCCGGCCTGGCAGCTCCAGTTGCTGGCCCATCCGCTTCTTTCTTTGGAGATTAAGAGCGGCTCCCATGTATGTGTACAGTGAGCCTCTTTGAAGCACCACTGCCTGTCTGTGCCTAGATCCTCTGTCTTCTCTCCAGGGTCACCCCGAAGGACATTTGCTTTCCACCTCCTCTAATCCCCGTGAATGCACGCGCCTCTGTTCTCAGCGTTATTGGCTGAGCTGATGTCGGTCCTATGACCTGGCCTTACTCTTCTAGCCCACCGTGGGTGGATTAAGCCAGTGGGAACAGGATGATACGAATGAACCACTTTTTACGCCTCATCGGGCCTTTTCACTTTAATAGCTTCACAGAGACATCTGTGATGGCTCACATCCAGAGTGCGTGGTATTTATTTTTGATTTGAAATATGAAAAGCATTTTTTTTTAAGACAACCGACTCCTCTGAGTCATGCCCAGGGGAGCAAACGGCCTGAAATATGAGCTTGTGCTTGCTGGAGGAGGATGACAGAGGAGCCTGCTGCTGAGTTCACTGGTGCTGGGGTTAGGTCACTGCTGGGCTGAAGTGCGCTGACCATAAGAGCAACATGTGGGCAAGAGCCGCGGCAGTGGGGTAATTTATTGCAGCCGCTGGCTCCACCAGGAACTCCACACGCTGGGTTCCCACAGCATGGGACAACTGCATGGAAACCCACACTTGGGCCTGTGTTGAGCAACCACGTTTGAGTAAGAGTTATCTTATTTGGCAGGGTGGGTTAGGTGTGGGGTATTTGTCACTGGGAAGCAGAAGCTGTACGCTTGATAGACAGTCCCTGAGTCCCTAGGGAGCTGTGTAGTTTTCTTTTCTTTTGCTGGGTTCGTCTTATCAGCATCCCTGTTTGGAAATGTTCAGAGTTTACCCACAGCCTTCTTTGCATCACGGTGCCATCCTGCGAGGTGCCAGGCCAGGTGTTAGGATGCTTTCTTTGCAGGTGAGAAGATTGAGGCAGGAGCTGTGATTGCTCATGATTGCTTCCTGAGTGGTGTGGCAATGCTGGGGCACTGTACCCAGACTCCAGACTTCCAGGGGTCTGGGACCTCCTGCTGCCAATCTCCTAGCCCGCTGCTACAACTGTCAGTTTTTTGGCTTCTCCCTAGACTTCTAATGGAATTCTTGGAGTATAGTCTGGAAATATGTATTTTAAACATGCTTTGGCTGGGCGTGGTGGCTCACGCCTGTAATCCTAGTGCTTTAGGAGGCTGGGGGGAGTGGCGGATCACCTGAGGTCAGGAGTGCGAGAGCAGCCTGGCCAACATGGTAAAACCCCGTCTCTACAAAAATACAAAAGTACAGAAGTTAGTCGGGCATGATGGCAGGTGCCTGTAATTCCAGCTACTCAGGAGGCTGAGGCAGGAGAATCACCTGAACCTGGGAGGCGGAGGTTGCAGTGGGCCGAGATCACACCACTGCACTCCAGCCTGGGCGACAAAAGCAAAACGACGTCTCAAAAAAAAACAAAACATGCTTTGCAGGGATTGTTACAGATATTCATGTTTAAGTGGCCCAGAGGCTGATCCTGCTTCGGCTCCCACCCTCAGACATTTAACCTGTACCACCCACCAAAATGGTCTTGATTTCCTATTCTGCGTTTAAGGCACATCTTACTGCTACGAATGCCAGCTCCCCAAGGACAGAGCCCTTTCCTGTCTTGTCCACGGCCGTGTCCCAGGGCCCTGGACGGTGCCTGGCACACAGTAGGCCCTTGGTAAATATTTGTTGGATGAGTGGGTCTCTTCCTGAGCTCTGTGGTCAGCTGGGAGAGCCCTGGCAGTAGAGCCTGGCCAGTCTGGTCGAGGCATCCCTTTAGTGTAATACGGTGTGAATGGTGTGGCCTTGCTGAGTTGTGGAGTGGAAGGCACTGTGTCTCCCTGTGGCCTCCGGGTGAGGAGAAGATAGTCACCACCCACACAGGCACACTCTTGAATATTCCAGCACAAGGTGGGCACTCATTAGAGGGCAGCTCTTGTTGCTGCTGCCTGGTATGTTTGGCGTGAGCAGCAGGGTCATCGTGGTGGTCAGTTTTTCCACTGCCATCAAATGGGATCCATTTAGCTCTCAGACAGACAAGGTATAGGGCTGGACTCTGTGCCGTGGGCTAAATGCCGGCCATCTCGAGCCTCAGATCAAGACCAGACACCGGCATAAACCCAGGTGGCCCAAGCCGAGGTCACTCCCCAGGGCCAGGCTCATGAATGGCTGAGTAAATATTTACCCTGTCTGAGGTCGAATGTGAACTGTCTACCAGGTGTTTTGTTTTTCTGTCTTCTCCTTCTCATTCTGTAAAAAAGGAAACCAAGAGGCTGACAGGTTAAGTGACGGGCTTGATACAGCTAGCCATCAGAACGTCCTCCGATAAATCCCATCTGAGTCCTATTCCTCCTCAGGCACCTCCTCCAGGAAGCATTCCCAGATAGATGACTGGCCCATCCTGCCCTTTCCCTCCTCTGAGCCACAGCCTGCAGACAGTCCTCTACCTGTGAATCCATGCAAGATACAGGGGAAGAGGTTTGCTCATCCTCTCTCCTTCACCCCTGTGCTTTTTTTTTTTTTTTTTTGGACAGAGTCTTGCACTCTCACCTAGGCTGGGGTGCAATGGTATGATCTCTGCTCACTGCAACCTCCACCTCCCAGGTTCAAGTGATTCTTCTGCCTCAGCCTCCTGAGTAGCTGGAATTACAGGCACCTGCCATCATGCCCGACTTACTTTTGTATTTTTGTAGAGACGGGGTTTTACCATGTTGGCCAGGCTGATCTTGAACTCCTGGCCTTAGGTGATCTGCCCACCTCGGCCTCTCAAAGTGCTGGGATTACAGGCATGAGCCATGGTGCTGGGTCACCCCTATGCATATTAATACCCACCTGGCAATTAGTCATATGCAAGTCTTGTATTGACATTCCATGTTCTGTGTTTTCTCTGCCCTTCTCCAGAGTTCTTAAAGATGAAGGGCTGTGTCTGCTGTACCTTCAGACTTTTAAAAATTGGTTGGTTGGTTTGTACATCCATCTATTCACCCCACCCCCTCATCCTACTGTCATGCTTATGGTCAGCCTATTCTGTGTCAGCCTCAGGACCTTTCTCCCCAGAATGCTAAAAAGTTCATCAAAGGCTTGAGTGGATGGCTAGAGGCCAGAGGACAGCTTAGGCTGAAAGTGGTAGGGAGATTATCAATGGAGCCGGGAGGAGCTGAGCTTCTGAAACTTGGTAATACTCAGCCTTGCTAATGAGTTCCTCTGAAAAAATATCTTATCAGGCCCTCAGCCATCCACCAGTTCTCTCTTTACAACTTTCAGCCTGCACCGTGGCCAGGAAGTTCATAGGCAACAAAATAGAATCCACCTTCCCTATCACTCACCCTTTTAAAATGTGACTAACTCTGAGCTAACCGAGCCTTGGCCAGACGTGGATATGGTTATGCACGGACTCCGTTTTGTGGTTTGTCATTTCTGACTTGCTGGGAAATCCTTTGCTGCGGGTGGGGATGGGAAGTAGAGCCTCTCTGGGGCTGGAGTTTTTCTAAGATGTCTAAGATTGAGAGGCCCTCACACTGCACACAAGGAGAGTGTGCTGTCTGCTTTGGTTCATGGTCAGTGGAGAAGCATCTGGACTTGGAGTCAGAACGGCTAGGTTCAGATCCCTGCTTTTACTCCTGACCATTTGGTAGCCTTGGCTGAGTCCCTCAACCTTTTTGAGCCTCAGTTTCCTTATCTGTAAAGCATGGGGTTCTTGAAGGATTAAAAGAGCTGGTGTGTGTAAAACCAAGGAATATAGTTCCTGGTGTAGAGTGACTTCTTAGAATTTCAAAAACCTTACCATTTTATTCATAACATTTCTTTCTTTTCAAGGCCAACATAAGATTTCTGAGAGTTTGTTTTTCAAAGAGCTGGGATCTTGCTTTGTCGCCCAGGCTGGAGTACAGTGGTACAGTCATAGCTCACTGCAGCCTCAAACTTCTGGGCTCAAGAGGTCCTCCCACCTCAGCCTCCTAAGTAGCTGGGACTGCAGGTGCACACCCTCACACTAGTTTTTTAATCTTTTTACTGCTAGTTTTTTAATCTTTTTGTTTTGTAGAGTGAGTCTCCCCGTGTTGCCAAGGCTGGTCTGGAACTCCTGGCCTCAGCAGTCCTCCCACCTCAGCCTCCAAAAGTGCTAGGATTACAGGCTTGAGCCACCATGCTTGGCCTTCTAAAAGTATTTTGGTGTGCATCATTAGCACGGTGTATTAAAGGTGATGTGCACCTTTAGCACAAAGTGTTAAGTGTGTGGCGGATGAATATCATGTGCATTTTACAGATGAGGCAACAGAAACTCAGGCCCAGCCACTTACCCAAGGCCACATAGTCCTAGATAGAGTTGGAATTTGGAATAGGGCCTGCTTACTCCAGTCCTAGGTGCCTTCCACTCACCTATCCTCCTTCCTCTACACTGGGAGTCCCCAACCCCTGAGACCCCTGGGAAGTGATGTGCACTCAACACACCACTACGGGAAAAGTAAAGCAGGAACTAACAGGACTCCTCTCTCCAGAAGGAATTCCAGTGTACTTGGGGAAAGAATAATGGCCTAGCAGTAACTCACGTTTGTGAAGCATTCTAGAGCAGGTTGCCTGGTATCACTGTGATGTGAGCTCCAATGTGCAATAGCCCTCACTTATTCTTGATTTTGTCTTAGGAGGTTTCAGTCAGCTACAGTCTGGAAATAGGTGAGTGTACTAGAATCAGATAAGTTGGGAGAAAGAGACACATTTATATAACTTTTATTACAGTAGATTGTTATAACTGTTGTATTTCATTATTAGTTATTCTTGGTCATCTCTTACTGTGCCTAATTTATAAATTAAACTTTGTCTTGGGTATATATGTATGGGAAAAAGTATAGTGTCTATAGGGTTTGTTACTGTTTCTGGTTTCAGGCAGCCACTGGGGGTCTTTGAATGTATTCCCCTCGAATAATTATAATCACTTATAAAATTTGAAATCTTCTTCTGGTCATGTTAAAATGTGAAAAGAAGAGGGTGAAATTAATTTTAAATAATAGATTTCATTGAATACAATATAACCAAAACCGGTATCATTTTAGCGTGTACTCAAATATAAATACAAAGATTCTTTTTTTTTTTAAGACGGAGTCTTGCTCTGTCACCCAGGCTGGAGTGCAATGCTGTGATCTCGGCTCACTGCAACCTCTACCCCCTGGGTTCAAGCGATCCTCCTGCCTCGGCCTCCCGAGTAGCTGGGACTACAGGCGCCTATCTCCGTGCCCAGCTAATTTTTGTATTTTTTAGTAGAGACAGGGTTTCACCATGTTGGCCAGGCTGGTCTCCAACTCCTGACCTCAGGTGGTCCACCTGTCTCAGCCTCCCAGAGTGCTGGGATTACAGGCGTGAGCCTCCGCACCCGGCCTAAGGATTGTTAACGAGCTGTATTATCTTCCTCTTTATCATACAGAGTCTGAAGTTGATGTGTTCTTTACACTTGCATCACATCTCACTTTGCACTGGCCACTTTCCAAGTGTTGCCACGTGGCTGGTGGCCACCATATTGGACACCGCAGCTATAGGATTTCTTTGTTAGGTCAGTTGATGTCACTTGCACTTTGGAGTGGAGTAATTGAACTCACTGGCTGAGTCACACAGCTAGTGAGGAGCCAAGTGGGGCTAGAGCTTGGTCTTCTTCCCACTCAGGAAGAAGGGAAACTTGGATTTGCGGAACATCTACCATGTCCCTGGTGCTGTGCTAGATACCCCACCTTTGTCATTTCATTTAGTTCTCACAGCAGCTTTGCATGGTGGTTGAATGTCACGTGCATTTTACAGATGAGGCAACAGAAACTCAGAGAGGCTCAGCACTTATCCAAAGCCACACAGTCCCAGGTAGAGTTAGAATTTGGAATAGGGCCTGCTGATTCTGGTACTAGGTGCCTTCCACTCACCTGACCGCCTTCTCCTAACCAGGGCTCCCCAACCCCAGGACCATGGACCAATACTGGTCTGCGACTTGTTAGGAACTAGGCCTCATAGTAGGAGGTGAGTGGTGGGTGGGTGAGCATTACTGCCAGAGCTCCGCCTTCTGTCAGATAAGCGGCTGCATTCGATTCTCATAGGAGCGTGAACCCTATTGTGACCTGTGCATGTGAGGGATCTAGATTGCACACTCGATATGAGAATCTAACTAATGCCTGATGATCTGTAACAGTTTCATCCTGAAACCATACCCCACAAACCCCCCACCCCGTCCCTGGTGTCAAAAAGATTGGGGGCCACTGCCCTACACAGAGAAAGAGAATTTGCACATAGCAACTTAGGCAGAGTATTCAAGGAAAGTGCCGGGGACAGGAGGAACACCATGGGCTGGTGGCCTGTTCAGTAACAGCTTCAGGATATCAGTTCGGAAGGCCTGGGCCTGCTTTGGTTTGGGTGGTGTATGCATGAAAGCAGGAATCCATCTCATCATAGGTTCTGCCTGAAAGGAAGACACTTTTGGGCCTTTGTGGGGTGGGGTTGGTGATAGCTAGTAGGGGGTATAAGGTGGGTGTGGGGAGGAGGGGGTGGGCAGCAATTGCAGAGGCCAGAGAGCTGGGCTGTATTCTGCCCCCCATGCCTGGGAATGCTGAGCACTTCTGGAACCTCCAAGAAACTGAGACTTTCTGCTCGGGGAATCTCCAAGGATTTGGGGAGGCTGAAATTGAGCAAGCCTTTAATGCATGAATGCATTCACGCAGTCACTCACTCCACAAATATTTACTGACTACGTGCTTTGGGCCAGAATGATTTCGGCAGGCATATCTTGTCCTGCCCGCTATTGCCTTGTTCTCTGAAGACCCGCTCCTTCGCACGTGTAAATCTCCCTCTGGAGTACTCGACAGATTCCCGAAGCTGACTGAGGCTCGGAGTGCCAGTCTTTTGCCACAGGTCACATGGTACTGAGTGGAAGATATAGGACCTCAGAACCAAGAGGTTTTGACTCATTTGTCTCTCTTTCTGTCTGTTTTGTCATCGGCCAGGAGATAATCATTGAGTTGTTTCTATTTGCCAGGCATCAAGCTATGTTCTCAGGAGCTTTGTTGCTGATTTCATTTTGAGCTTGTTTGTTTTGTTTTAAGAGCAATCACAGTGCCCCTGATGCTGGATGGTGGCTGATGTCTGTTGCATGCCAGGCACTGTGCGGAGTGCTGGTCACGGTCTTCTCCGGGGATTCCTCCCAGACCTGCTGGAAAGAGGAGGAAACTGATGCTCAGAGACATGTACCTTTCTGAACATCACACCCCTCAGGTGAAGCTAGGGATTTCAATCCCAGCCTGTCTCTCTAGAGCCCTGACTTGGCCACTATCCCTCACTACGTCTCTGTGACCAGGGTTTAGTTCCGGCCCTCCAATGAAGCCCGATTTGCCAGACCTGCTTGTGAGGCCTTACCTGGTCTTCATTTTTACCACATGTAATTTGGGGGCAGGGCATCCTGTCTATCCTCTTCTGCTGAAATCACCCTGCCCAGAAGATGGGTGATTTCAGGACAGTACCTGGTGAAGATCGCTGCATTAACAGGAGCTAAAGATCCGGTGTGTGAGCCCTGTGAAGGCATCTCTCTCTGTTCCTCCAGTCTGCCCCTTCTCTCTCATCATGCAGGGCAAGCTCAGGTTGTGGTCCTGCCTCTGTTGGGAGGACTCTTGAGCGGTCATCTCCCATGCCTAAGCAGACCTGCAGAGAACCCTGTCCACACTGATGGTCATCTGTGACATGGAACTTCATGACAGGAAGGTGTATTGGAGGATAACTAGCAAGTCTTTCAGTTTATAGAGGGGGAAACTGAGTCCTCAGCAATCAGCCATGTCGATTCTGTGCTGTAGAGACCCGAGGACGCGTCTCATCTCCTGGTCTGAACAGCAGGTTCCCATGCTGCGAACGTTTCACCCTGACCCTCACCATATTTTTAAGGAAGTGAATAGGGCTTTAAGAAGGACAGCCTCTCTGTTTTGTTTATTTCTGAGATGGAAAATCAAGGAACATTGCCCCACCTCCACCCCAGGAATCTCTAAGCCCCTCCCATAGGCAAGATGGAAGCTAGACCAGAATGGGCAGCTTGTGCTTCTTGTGGGGGTGGTGAGAGCAGATGGGGGCAGGGAGACAGGATTCCCAAGCCCAGCCTTTTGACCCAAGAGACAGGGACTCCAAGGCTCTAGAATGGGAGGAATTGTGGGAGGAAAAGCAGATCCAAGTCAAATGTACCTGTAGTTATTAGCTGTGTAACTTGGGTGTAAGGCCACCTGTGAGCCTTGTTTTCATCTCTAGGGCAGTGAACTCAAGAATAGGTTTGAGCTGTTGCCCTCCTGGACTGTTGCGTGAATTGAATGAGGTGCCTTGCGTAACTGCACTGTACTGGGGAAGCCTGCTTAAATGGAAGACAGGCTTTTTATCATTAGCAAGCTGCCGCACTCCCCACTCGTTACTCCAAGGCAGCCCGTTGCATTTTCTTTCATTCTAACAACCTCCTTGAGTTGAGCAGAAATCACTCCCCGTAACTTCTGCTCGGCAATTTAGAACAGCCCAGAAGCCTTAGGTCCTTCGGGACACTCTGCTGTGTCCACTCGGATTTCTCTCCTCCCTGCCCTGCGGAGCGTCGTCAGCGTCCTCCTCTGCTCCTCTTCTGACCCATGTTTTGCACTTCCTTGCTCTGCCACTCCTCTCTAAACACTTGTCCAAATTGTCTGTGGCTCATCTTGTATTACGCCCAGTGCAGATGCAATAGCCCAGCCCATGGCCTCCCCGGTGTGGGGTCTGTGCCTGTTCTCCAGGCAGGTGGCTGTGACAATGTAACTTTACGGAAGGGTGAATGCGGTGACATTGGCTGAACTACTGCTGGTGAATATGGGAAAAGCCTCCCGGACTGCGTATCTCTCGCTTCTTGCCAGAGGAAAACCATGTCCCATTCCTCCCATGTGAGCACTATCAGGCTTATAGCCTCATCTTTTACACTGTAACGTAACTTTGCCCCAGATGCCAATATTATATGGCTGTTGGTTTTTTTTCCAGAAAAACTTAATTGGGATTTTAAATGCATTTGGGGGGATGGGCTGTTTCTGTTTGCCTCTAAAAACAATGAGAAGGAAAACAAAGTATGATTCTCTTGCCAGAAAAAATGGAGTCAAATCTGAAATTAATTTACAGAGTCATAGTATTTTCCATTTGCGAACACTTGACCCATCCCAGCGCCTAGAGCTTTCTTTTCTCCTCCTCTGATACCACATACTGTGGGTGGTGGGAAATTACTAAAGGCACGACTCCGGCTCGCAAAGACTCTGAAGTCCAGGATTGGGAAGAACTGTTCACACAGCATTATCAGGGGTCATTCTGCCAACGATAACCTATCAGCGTGGACTCTGCGCCAGGCCCTGCTTGGAGCTTTATGTGTGCGGTTTCCCCTCACGCTCACGGCAGAGGTGAGACAGAGTGCTGAGAGATTTTGACAGACAGGGAATCTGAGGTTTAAAGCAGCGATGTCTGATGAGCCACTGAAGGGTGGGGCTGGGATTGGAACCAAAGCTGGCTGCCCTTCGGCTCCCAGGGTCCTGCTGGGGAGATGTGCCCAGGTAGGCCTGTGCTGGGAGAGGGGAAGCAGGAGTGGTCACCGGGGGCTTTGTCCTGGAAGCTGGGCAGGTGCTGAGAATGGAGCTGGCCTAGCTTTGGAGTCACAGGAGAGGAGATGGCCGGGAAGAGCTGTGTTTGGGAAGGTTCCTTTCTGTGCCAGGGGTCAGCAATCTGGGTTCTAGCACTGAGAGGGGCAAAACGTGGGTTTGTAGGGGAGAAGGTGACCCCACTGAGGGTAAGAAAGATCAGCTCCAGTGAGCTCTTCTCACCCTGGGTGCCAGCCTGCACCAAAATTCCAGGGGCAGCCCCTGGGCCCAGCCTGCCCCCTTCACCGTCCCCTGACTGCTTGAGGCCGTGGGTCAGTGGCTTTGCCCCTTGGAATCTTGGTTTCCGCATCTGGGACAGGAGGGGGTCAGAACACCCTTTTTCATTGTTGAGATTAGATGATTTGAGAGCTGAAACTTCTTGCAAAGTGCCTGGTACCAAGTAGGCCCTCTCTAAATAATTAAACGATAGTTTTCGTGTTCCCTTCCACTTGTTTAAAAAAAAAAAAAGTTCCCCCTGTAATAACAAATTTTAGAAGACAAGTTAATACATTGCTGTGTATACTCTGAGGCCAAGAATTTCTTCAGTGTTTACATACCAGAGTAGTACTTTGAACTTCGATTTTCTCTGCTGCCTCTGTGCTGGTTCAGACACCCTCTCTAAGATGCCAGAATGCCCTGTGGGGCAGGGGCGGGGTGTGTGTGTGTGTGTTTCATCATATTATAAAAACGTGAAACATTTGAATTACAGGTAAATGGTAACTTAGCCATGTACCTTCTACCGGATTTAACAAATGTTAATATTTTCCAGATTCACGTTAGGTATTTGCAACATCTCTTTCTTTACTACAAATAAAAACCTTGTGCTGAAGGCCTCCTGTTACTCCGGCCCCTTCCCCGTCTTCTCCCTCCCGTTTCACAGGTGTTTACTCTCTTATAAATTGGTGTGTGTCCTTCCTGGCTAGAATTTTGTAGTGTGGTTATTTGTAAAGCCAAATAACCCCATTGTAATGTGTTTGAACCACCAAAGCAAATGATTAGCTTTTGGGAAAAGAAGTCTGAATATCAGTGACCCAAGATTGCAGAACAAGCCTACCTGCTGTCAAATTGAAATCCCAAAATTATAAATTGATTGCCTTTGACTTAAAACTTGAAACCCTCAACCCTGCATACTTGCAGATACATTAAAGATTGTGCCATCTTGAGCTCCCAGGGTCCTCTGAACCTTTCATGTGAGGAAACACATCCCAGAGTCAGCTATTTTTTTTTTTTTCTTTTTCAGATGGAGTCTTGCTTTATCGCCCAGGCTGGAGTGCAGTGGTACCATCTTGGCTCACTGCAATCTCCGCCTCCTGGATTCCAGCAATTCTCCTGCCTCAGCCTCCCAAGTAGCTGGGATTACAGGCGTGTGCCACCATGCCCGGCTAATGTTTGTATTTTTTTAGTAGAGACAGGGTTTTGCCATGTTGGCCAGGCTGGTCTCGAACTCCTGAGCTCAGGTGGTCCGCCTGCCTCAGCCTTCCAAAGCACTGAGATTACAGAGTCAGTTATTCTTAGAGCAGATGTTTTGGCTTTTGTCTTTGATGCTTCCCTCCCCCTTTAACATAACTGTAATATATAATTATTGTGGAAAATTCAGAACACATGGAGAAGTAAAGATTGAAATTGCTCACTGTCCTATTACCCCAACCTCCACCCCCATAGAGCTATTTTCTCCCCATCTCCCAAAGGGCAGAGGATGGAGATTGCTGCGCTCCTCCAGGTGGGGACTGGCACCATGGTCTCTTCGGGTTTCCTAGCGGACAGGCCCATTGACAATAGGTGGTTAGAGGCCATCACCTGCCTGAGGTCAGGGCTGGGCATCTCCTGGTGGTCTTCCCACCAGGCCTGTTCATCAGGCTGGGGTCTGACCTCTTTCTGGTGTCTGGTGCTGACCCAGGCAGGGTAACAAGTGCTCAGTAGACGAGTCCTGGTTCCTTCAAGGAAGCCGGGAAGTGCAGGACAGACCAGCCTGGATTTGTGGCTTTTGCCTAGGCTTGACTTTTGAACACTTTTCTGAAAAAGGACAGGGGCATTTTTTTATTTTGTCATTTTTTTTTTTTAACCAGTAGATGTTCCTATTTGGTTCACAGAGATAAACGCTTAAACCAGGTGATATGAGCCCTGCAAGTCAATTTCCTACCTCAGTCATTTTCTGTGTGCCGATATGAAACTGTTGCTTCCTAAGATCTTCCTTTTCACTTTTTCAAACTGAAATCAATTTCATTAGGATCAATATTTTCCCAAGTGCATTTCGCCACAAAATTTGGTTCTGTTCTTGTTCGCTTGCTTGCTGTTAGTATTCATTTTAGCTTCTGCCATTCTTTCCATCATGTCTCGGGTAAAATTTTGCATATCTGAGTTGTTGGATTCTTTCATCAGTTCTTGGTTAGTGACTTTCATGGTCTGCAGTTTCAGCTGCTTTCAGTTTTATTTTGAAGTCTTTTTCTGTGAGGTTTGATTTTTTTCCAGGGTCAGTTTTTAAATGTTGCAAGAAGTGCTCTTTTTCAGTTTGCTTATTATTTTCAATGTTTTAGGTGGGTATTTTAGCTTTGTTGATCACCAGCTTTTCTAGGGGTGGATCATTTCTCTCAAGTCGAATTTTCCCTGGTAATCTGGCCAGAAGGCCCATGGGGTCAGAATGGCAGGTCAAAATGTCTTCTGCTTCCTTGAAGAATTTGAAACAAGCTTGCAAAGTCCTATCCTCCTTTTGGATTTCTCCTGTCTGGGTGTTGCCAGAGCTCCTGTTAGCCACAGGGAAAATAGGAGGTACTAGGATTCAGACTTCTAGGAAGGGTTGTATTGTCCTTGTGATCAGGGTCCCTCCCCCGTCCCTGTGACCTCCCAACTTCACACACAAGTCTTGCCTGCACCCTAGGCAAACGTGGAAAGGAACAGCTCTGGTACACTGGAAAGAACGGTGGATGGGGAGATAGGAGCCCCACGCTGGGACAGGAACGTGTCTTTTCTTCTTGAACTCATCTCAGGGTTGAGTTGAACCTATCCACAGGGTCGCTGGCCAGAGATATGTCAGGGTTCTTCTGGGTTTCTCTTTCTCTGGGTGGGGATGTGGACTCTTGGGATGTCAGGAAGCCACTGCAGGAAACCTCCTGTGTGGGTGAAGCAGAGGCGTTGCTCAGGGCCCTCTGCGCGTTCTGGGTCCTGGGACCCTGCTTCCCCCCACCCCACCCCCGCCCCCGGCACCAGGACTGAGCTTGCCTGCCATTGCAGTGGATCTCTGGAAGAGGGTTCCAGAGTGTGGGGAGAGCCTGCTGGGGAGGGGAGCTATTTGTTCCTTTCCATTCATCACTGAACTGAGCAGTTCCCTAGGACAGTTGAACCCAGGGGAACTGAATTCATCTGTGTAGGTAACCATCCATCTCCTCTTAAAGGAAAAGCCCCTGCTCAGCCTCTCTGGGCAGCTGGACTGCTGCTCTGTGGGTCTGGGCGTTTCGTTCCTTTTTTCTTTCTTCCTTTGATTTCTTGCTGTCTCCTTCAATTGGACCAGTGACTGTTTTCACATGGCTATTTGTATATACAAGCCATGGCAGGCATCATAATTTGTGTCTGTCTAGATCAATAAGAGCAGCTCTAACCAAAAAGTCCAGCTGAGAATGTATAAATACCCTTCATCCCCTCCCCTCCCTGGAGGATGTGAAAACCCCATCCCATGAACCCTCCAGAGCATTTGGTTGACTTGATCAGGGAAGATGTGAAATATAACTTCTTTGAATATGCTTTCTCTTTACCCTTTGAGTGGAATTTGATCAGTGTTTAAGCAACTGTAGCCGATTCCCAGCCTACTTCAAAGCAAAAGCCCTTCCCTGTGCCTATTTGCAAAATTACCTTTGAGAGACTGAAGTGTCGGAAATGCGTTTAGACACAGACTGTGCCTTATATTAGCTCTCCACTGCCCAATAAAATGGGCTTGGGCGTATCTGAGGCAGCTACCAAAGGAAACTTAAAAACAGATTCCGGCCGGCAGTGATTATTGTGTGCTGTGCTCGCTGTGGAAAAGAAGGGGGTTAGAGATTTAAGTTTACGTGGATCTTGAGGATTTTAAGAACCAGATTTCTTCTCTTTGCTCACGTTAGGGGGAAAAAAATAAACCTCAGATGTCCTGTGATATCTCTTTACGTCAGGTTTTCCTATAAAATGTCAAGACGGCAGTATTGGGTTTCCTGGCTTGCTTTTCCCCACTGTGTCTGTTCTTGCCAGAATTTTTATTAGGGGGAGGGGAGCCTTCTGCGCCCCTCCTCCCTCCGTGAAATCATTTCTTCCCTAGCCTTTAACCCTTTAAAGTTTGGGAAGGGAATAGTTTAAGGTTAAATAGAAAACTTCCCTAGTGACGGTGGCTGGAATTAAGGTGTACTTAAGGCTGTGGCAGCTCTGGTGGGTCCTGGCTAGGTGCTAGGTTTTGCTATGGAAAGCAGCTTGTATCCCCTGCTTTTCTTTCCATGTCTGTGCCTTCTACAAGCATCCCCTCCAAAGCCAGGTACAATGCCAGCTATGTTAAAAGGCCCTGGAAAATGTTAACTGATAAAAAATGTTGGGTACTCTAGAATTATTATTATTTTCACTTTGAATAACTTCAGTCAGATTGGCATGTCTGCTGTCACCGGGTATGGAACAGGCATGGGTGGAAGCTGTGAATGTGTTCAGGTTGGGTGTGGTGGTTCATGCCTATAATCTCAGCACTTTGGGAGGCTGAGGCAGGTAAATCACAAGGTCAGGAGTTCGAGACCAGCCTGGCCAACATGGTGAAACCCTGTCTCTACTAAAAATGCAAAAAGTAGCCAGGCGTGGTGGCAGGAGCCTGTAGTCCCAGCTACTCAGGAGGCTGAGGCAGAAGAATTGCTTGAACCCAGCAGGCGGAGGTTGCAGTGAGCTGAGATCGCACCACGGTACTCCAGCCTGGGTGACAGCGAAGACTCTGTCTCAAAAAAAGGAAAAAGAAAAGTGAATGTGTTTAGGCTGGGTGCAGTGGCTCATGCCTATAATCCCAGCACTTTGGGAAGCCGAGGCGGGTAGATCACTGGAGGGAAGGAGTTCAAGACCAGCCTGACCAACATAGTGAAACCCCGCCTCTATTAAAAAAAAAAATACAAAGTTAGCTGGGTACGGTGGCACACACCTGTAATCCCAGCTACTTGGGAGGCTGAGGCAGGAGAATCACTTGAATCTGAGAGGCGGATGTTGCAGTGAGCTGAGATGATGCCATTGCACTCTAGCCTGGGCAGCAAGTGTGAAACTCTGTCTCAGAAAAGAAAGAAAGAGAAGTGAATGTGTTTGATGGACGCTGTGCTCGATAAGTGAATGCATCTGATTCAACAGTGTAGGGGATTCTGGAAGAGACAGTACAGATTGACGAGTGTCTTGCCTCACGAAAACCTCCCTTCTCTCTTCTTTCCTAGTCCCCACTGAAAATGGAGTGGTGATAGCTTAGTTCTCACTTTGGTTTCAGGCAAGAGAAATGGTACCCAGGAGGTAGAGTTGAATAGAGACTTCTCTAACTCTCTCCTTTTTTCTCACTTCTCTTTATTATACTGTTCTCTCTTTACTTCTGCCTACCTAAGCAGCATGCTGCAGAATAAACTCTGCCAGGAGGAAGTTTGAAATCTCCAGGCTGAGAAACTATGCAGAGAGCAAATGACCTTCTGAGGGCTCTGGGTACATACAGAATCCTTGATATGACAGGTGGGTCTAGAGCTGGCAGAGGCTCAAGGCGGCCTGATGGGACAGTGAGAGTGAAAGGGAACGCCATTAATAATGACATCAGGTCAACACATGTGAACCCAGCTGTCCTGAACAAACGGGGGTTTGTGGTTATGCTCCAAAGCCCAGGCTCCAGTCTCTTCGAGTTCTGTTTTGATTTGGAAGGAGTGAAGCCTTCCCCTTTGGAAGCTTAGGCTAGGGTTGCAAGCTGAGGTGTTCACAGGGACAGTCAGAGTGCGAGAAATGGGGCCTGGTGTAAGGAAAGAGAGCAGCACTCGGGGTTCATTTGTGGTCTAAAGGGGGCATTGGCAACTCAGCATCAGACAACGTCAACGTGTTGCCAGATCTTCTGAGTTGTTTCAAGAGAAGCCAAAAATTGAGATTTACATACAAAATCTCCGCGTTTTGAAAAGTTGGCAACCATTTAAAAATTTTAAAAATGCTATGCAGGCCAAGCACAACATCTGTGGGCAGTGGACAGCTGTCTGTTTTTGACCTCCAGCCCAGACCGATTAATTGACGGCTGTTTTCTGGGTCTCCCAGTTCCGGCCACGGGAAGTTTCTTAAGGAAGTTGCCTGGGCTGACCACAAGTGAGGTGGGGAAGTGGAAAGAGGAGCTTGATCTGGCTTCCATTGATCATTTATTTGCACAATAAATATTTATCGAGCACCTGTTACCTTCAAAGTACTATCTGTGTTGTGCCATGTTTTCTCATCAACATTTTGGGATGAGCTGTGTCTTCCTCATGCTGGTGGACTCTTTCTGCCCTGCTTGGTGATGGTTCCATGCTTCTCCCTGAGATTGTAGCCAAGGTGGATGCAGTGGGAGGAACGTCAAGTGGGGGATTGTGGGGGAAAGGCCTGGGTTCTATTCTCAGACCCTGCAAAGTTCATTGTCTTTCAGCTTAACCCAGCAGGAGTGCCCAGGATGAGACAGTCTTCATCAGAGGAAAGCCCTGGGGATTTGGAAGCTAGAGCAGAGACAGCCCAGCCAGGGACCCTGGTCTGGCAAAGTCCCTGAAGGCTATACCAGGACCAGGAGGCAAAAATCACAGAACAGATTGCATTCAGCTCCATACACAGCAGAACTTTCTAACAGAGCTCTGTATCCTGTGGTTGTTAGACTAGATGACCTGTAAGCTGCTTTTCATTACCTGGAAAGTCTGATACCTGGAGGCGGCTCCCTTGTATACCCATTAGACCTCCTGAGTCTTAAACCTACTCTGGTTCATAGCTTACCTCTGGCAGCTGAATTTGAGCTGGAGTCGAGTGCCCCAGAAAAAAATAATATAAACTCTAAATTGAGGCAGACTTATTTTGCCTGGGGATGAGGTGGGGTGGTATGGGGGAATAGAGGCTTCTATGACACTGTGAGGTGTCATTTGTGTCTTCCGTTCTCCTGCTCTCCGAATTTTAAATTAGGGTAAATCACACCAACCTCACAGGCTTGTTCAGTCAACAAAGGCACAGAGAGCTTGAGTAATTTGCTCAAGGCCATATAGCTAGGCAGTGAGGAGCTGGGGCCTGGACCAGCTCCTCTGTCATCCACTGCTCTTTCACCCTCTTTCCTAAACTGTTAGATTTTTATTTCCTTTGGTATAGTCATTCTTTTGTGTGTCTCCCCCTCGCCCCATTGTTTCTAGGACTGTCAGTGTTCAAATGTTTAATAGCTAGGGTTTTTTTTTTTTTTCCTGTGCACTTGGCCAGAAGTAGGAATTCATCACCATCTGTGAACATTTACTGAGCCTCCACGGTTAGCGTGGAATTGTACTAGAAAACACTCGACCCCGAGGCTTCGTTGGTAATAAACGAGGTCTTTCTGCAGAACTTCTGAGGACAAATCACCAACGGGTTGGAAAGCATGTCCTTCAGGAATGGTGAAACTCTATTTTTCACCTTGTTATTTGTTTCTCCCCTACGGTCAGTCTTAAGTGTGTTAAGTGCTTTTTTCTGCTCAGTGTCCTAGATAAGAGGTTTCCCAAGATGTCCCCTGATCTGTACCCCACCCCCAACTCTCAGGCTTCTGGATAGACAGAGAATGGACATCTGGTTTGTTTTGGAATGACAGGCTAGACTAGAGCCATCCAGAGGCCTGGTAACTGCCGAGGCTGCTGGCATCTTAAGACATCCAAAAACCACTGTGCTAAATAACAGCGGAGCTGCAGTGATCTTAACATTTCAAGGAGGAAGAGCTGACAAAGTAGGCTTGTGATGTTTGTGAAAAGGGCCCTGTAGAGGATCTGGTGGGTACCCCATGTAGAGCTGGAATACAGGGGCATGCACCCATGCACCGGAGACAACTCCAGCGTCTGCATACCCATCGGCTCACTCCTGGGTTGGAACATCCTCCTCATTTTCTCTGGCGTATCCTTTTGCTCAATGAATCATTCCCGGCCAGGCCAGACGTCCTTGCTGGAGAGCCAGGTCTCTGTGCACCAGCCCGGTGATTCTCTAATGCCAGCTTGAAATGTGGTGACCCACCTTGGGATGCTTTGCCTGCCGAGGCTTTTCGTTCATAACAGCACATCAGCCAGAATGGGACTTTTCAAGTCATCCAGTAATGGATCTGTATGATTTTTTGCACAAAGAACTAAATAGCTGAGATACTAAAGTGGCAGATATGCCATAACTACCTTTTCAGTGAAATCTTTGGTGTACATATTTGCCACACTGTATTAGAACATTTTATTAAGGCAGCTCATTAATGTTTCAGTATTGAGAGTTTGTCATACAGTGAGCAAAAGTGGACGCCATTGACACAGCCTATTGGAGTAAAATATGTCTAGGCTTCTGCTTACTTTGTTGCATTTTTAAATCCCCATTTCCATCAGAATTTGAGTTGTTTGTTTGTTTTGTGGCAGAGTCTCACTCTGTAGCCCAGGCTGCAGTATACTGGCCTGATCTCAGCTCACTGGAACCTCACTTGAACCTGGAACCGCCTTCCAGATTCAAGCGATTCTCATGCCTCAGCCTCCTGAGTAGCTGGGACTACAGGCAGGCATCCATGTCTGGCTCATTTTTGTCTTTTTAGTAGAAACGAGGTTTTACCATGCTGGCCAGGCTGGTGTTGAACTCCTGGCCTCAAGTGATCCGCCCCCCTCGACCTCCCAAAGTGCTGGGATTATAGGCGTGAGCTACCGTGCCTTTTGTTTTTTTCAGACAGAGTCTCGCGCTGTCACCAAGGATGGAGTGCAGTGGCATGATTTTGGCTCACCGCAACCTCCGCCTCCCGGGTTCAGGTGATTCTCCTGCCTCAGCCTCCCAAGTAGCTGGGATTACAGGTGCACACCACCACAACCAGCTGATTTTTTGTATTTTTAGTAGAGATGGGGTTTCACTATGTTGGCTAGACTGGGCTCAAACTCCTGACCTCGTGATCTGCCCGCGTCAGCCTCCCAAAGTGTTGGGATTACAGGTGTGAGCCATGGCGCCTGGCCATTTTTTTTTTTTTTAACATTTGTATTGAGGTATAATTGATATGAAATAAATGGCACATATTTCAGGTGTACAATTTGAGGAGTTTGATATTCATATACGCCCATGAAACTATCACTGCAATCAAGACAGTGAACATGTCCATCACTTCTAAAACTTTCCTCTTGCCTCCTCAATTTCACCATCCTGTTTGCCCGCTGCCCGCATCCCCAGACATCCACTGATCTTTCTGTTATTATTCATTAGTTTGCATTTCCTAAAATTTTAATCTTACTCTATGTATTACTTTTGACATTGTTTTTACACAGCATAGTTATTTTCAGATTCATCCATCTTTTTGCATGTTTCGACTTTTTATGGCTGGGTAATATTTCATTGTATGGATATTAAGGGAGGGGTGTTGATCTTCAGGGGTTATTTTCATTTTAAAAGTTTCTCCTGAAGTAGTTTATTTTTGAAAATGTGCTTTGAAAGAAATTTGTTTGTAATTGATTTGGCCCTAATATTTGTGTAATTGAGTTAAATCAGTGAGTATAATATTTAGTATCTGCTGTGTTTGCTATGTGCCAGGCTTGATGGTGCTTATAGGGCACAGAAGGGGTTCCTGTCCTGGCCAGTGGTTGATGTTTTCAGGAGAGTCTATCAGTAGTTCACTGGTGCATCACATCCTACATGGGATAGAGCTGCCGTGTTTTTAGACACAAAGACAGCTGTTATGCTGTCTTTGCAAAAACATTGAGGTCTTGCTTTCCACAGGCTTATGGCCTGATGCAAGTTTCCAATTTTGCACAATGTCACAGCAGATATCAGATATGCCTTCCACGCCCTTGGTCTTTCACAGCCAGGCATGGGGCTGGAATCCCAGAGCTGTGGTTGCTGTGGTTGTCTGATTCCTGCTCAGAGGATTGCGTGATGGGGGCTGGAGCGCAGGCGGGAAGTCAGCCTCATGGAGTCCCTCATCCTCACAAAGCCAGGCGCATAGGGAGGTTGTGGGGGCGGGGGTTGCCATGGGAATTTCTTCCCCAGCAGGAGAGCCAGAGTGGAGTGTGTTGCTGGGGAGTTGGAGATGTACCCCCTTTTCCTTGTCCGTGGTTCAGTCAAGTTCTCCTGAAATAAATCGTCTCATTGTGTGTAAGAAAAACCAATAAGCCTCTGATTAATAGTCAAAGACTATCAGAAAAGGGACCTTGGAAATAACTGGTCCACTCTGCCCATTTTATAGATGAGCAAGCTGAGGTTCAGCAAGCAGGAGTGACTCAGAAATAGTCACTCGTAGCAGAGCTGGGACTTGGGAAACTCCGGCACTGCTTTAGACCTTCATATTCATAATCATCGAGGATGGGAATTTCAAGAAGACTTGGCAAAATTTGATAGGCCTGGGAAAGAGATTGTTAATCTCTCATCCTGCATTCAAGCATACTGTGCCATTAAAAAAAAAAAAGAAAAGACAAAATAATTCTCCCAGATGATGTTTCTAGAATGTTCTCACATCTTAGTCTCCTGACCTTACACCAGCTTGTTCTAGGAATAACATTAAAATTGAGGAGTAGGGTCCAGGCATGTTGGCTCACGCCTCTAATCTCAGCACTTTGGGAGGCTGAGGCAGGCGAATCACAAGGTCAGGCATTCAAGACCAGCCTGACTAACATGGAGAAACCCCATCTCTACTAAAAATACAAAATTAGCCGGGTGTGGTGGTGGGCGTCTGTAATCCCAGCTACTCGGGAGGCTGAGTGAGACAGGATAATCACTTGAACCCGGGAGGCGGAGGTTACGGTGAGCCGAGATCACACCATTGCACTCCAGCCTGGGCAACAAGAGCGAAACTCCGTCTCAAAAAAAGAAAAAAAAAAATGCAGGAGTGGAATTTCAGCAACATCATTGGACAGGATTTTCTGGATCTTGAATGAAAGGTGATAGGTGACACTGTATGTCAGGGTAGCACTTCTCAGTTTATGAAGGGCCTTCACGTGCAATCTATACATGAGTCACTTGACCGTCTTCCCACATGGCCCCTTTGTATCAATGAGGAAATTGGCCCCCGGAGATGGGGCAGTTGGCCTGAGGTGGCCCAGGTCATAAGGAGAGGAGCCAGATTTCAAATCCAGGTTCCAATTTCCAGTCTCTTGCTATTTCCACCGTGTCCCCCTACAGGGCAGCTGGGGCAGGCAGAACAACAGCTTGACATAGTGGGAAAAAGCTGGGCTTTTATGTTCAGAGTTCAGAGTTCAGCTCTGCTTCCCTGCCTGCTGGGTGACCTTATGAAATACTCCTAACTGTCCTACAGGATTAAAGTGTTTAAATATGGTAAGTAAAGTATTTAAATATGGAAGCACTAAAGTGCTTACCATAAAACTTGCTTCTAGGAAGCAACTGGTCAGTGTTACCTCCTTAATGAGGGTGAAGTAGAGGAGGGAAAACTAGTTGTGAGAAGAAAGCCTATAAAGCAAAACTTAGGGCACATTTACATATACCAGGGGGTGCCCTCGCCCTGTTCTTCTTGCACATAGAATCTTAAATGTTTCCTAGATTGACCCATTAATCTTTGATCTCTTGCAAAGGAAGTTAAGACAGAGGTACTCACCAAGTGCCTTGCACATAGTAGGCCTGTAATATATACAGACTGGGTGATCAAGTGCTCTTTGGAGCAGCAGAGAGTATGCCTACACACCATTTGAATAAAACGTGACAGCCTGGCAGAGACCAGACTTTGAAGGTGATAGGCCTAGGGCACGCAGGCAGGGCAGCTGTCAGTGGAGGTACAGCCTGGAGCGGGTAGTGTGGAGGCTGGAGGGGCTGTCCCATGGCACCAGGGTTGAGTGGGCATCAGTGCAGACTTAGGGATGTGTTTTGGGGGTGGGGAGCAGGGAGGGACTTCTCAGACACTTAGATGGAATCTCAGGTCATGTAGAGACATTGTCCCTATGTTTTATATTTTCCTTTGAGAACATCTCCATTTAAGTAGTTGATGCTCTGAGCAGGGAGGGAAGAATGAGCCTTTCCCTCTGTTAGAAGAGCTAGTAGTCACCTTTTCAGGTTCAAATGTTTTTTCGTTTTTTTTTTTTTTTTTTTTTTTGAGTTGAAGTTTGGCTCCTGTTGCCCAGGCTGGAGTGCAATGGTGCGATCTCGGCTCACCACGACATCCACCTCCTGGGTTCAAGCGATTCTCCTGCCTCCGCTTCCTGAGTAGCTGGGATTACAGGCATGTGCTACCATGCCCAGCCAATTTTTTATATTTTTGTATTTTCTACATGTTGGTCAGGATGGCCTCAAACTCCTGACCTCAGGTGATCCTCCACCCGCCTTGGCCTCCCAAAGTGCTGGGATTACAGGAGTGAGCCACAACGCCCCGCCCAGGTTCAGACTTTTAAAGGAGTATGGGGACAAAGTTGGGTCAATGTTTAGAGAAGAAAGGCTTTTTCTCCATCTCTCCCTCTTGCTTAATCCAAGGAGCAGAGAACACCAAGGAAACTCGGAAGTAGCGGCGGCGGTCGGGGGTGATTTGGGAGCTAGTTGGGGCCTGACATATGAAGCTGCTACCTGGTCACAGCCAGGCAGAGTTGGAAGGGTGTCCTTCGGCGGGGTGAGAAGAGAGCAGCCTCCAAAGATTCCCCTGCACCCCGCCAGGCCCTGCCAGGGGCCCCTCCCACCCTTCTTTGCTCCTGTTTGAGAATTCAGTGATTCACTTCCCCTCTTGTTTAATGTTCAACTCTTGTTTAATGTTCCCCTCTATTGTTACCAAACCATCTAGGTCCTAGTGGTGTGTGGAGTTCTGAGAGTGGAGGAGGGAAGAGAGAGAGACAGAGAGAGCCAGGACTGTTTACAGAGCTGGGGAGATGGGCCCAGGCTTGACAGCCAGGCTGACTTGAAAGACAGGCTACAGTGGAGCGTGGCCCCGACAGCTGGGTGTGTGTATGGTGGGAAATGCCAGTTGCAGCCGCTGCTCCACAGAAACCACTCTGTTCTTTCTGCTCTTGATGGAAGCTCCTGCCCTTTGTTGTGGCGTTAGCTTCTTTGTTCAGTCACGCCGACAGCTGAATTTCCCATTTGGGGCCATAGTTTTGGGATCTTGGATTCCTGGAGTAGAAAAAACACAGGGCCAGGCGTGGTGGCTCACACCTGTAATCCCAGCACTTTGGGAGGCTGAGGCGGGTGGATCGCCTGAGGTCAGGAGTTTGAGACCAGCCTGGCCAACGTGGTGAAACCCTGTCTCTACCAAAAATACAAAAACTTAGCTGGATATGGTAGCGGGCACCTGTAATGCCAGCAACTTGGGAGGCTGAGGCAGGAGAATCACTTGAACCCAGGAGGTGGAGGTTGCAGTGAGCCAAGATCGTGCCATTGTATTCCAGCCTGGGCAACAAGAGCAGAACTCCATCTCAAAAAGAAAGAGAGAGAGAGAGAGAGAGAGAATGAACGAATGAACGAATGAACAACACAGGAGCTCACTTAGAAGGATCCCTGGGTAAATACCATCTCCTTGGGCCCCTGTTTCTTGATGTGTTCAGGGCGGGGAAGGGGGTAATGGTGAAATACCCCCCACCAGCTCCAAAGTCCTGTGGTTCTGAGGCTGGAATATACTGCAAAAGAACATTTGCATATCACCCTCCCGCCGCCCCTGCCCCAGGTCCAGTTCTACCAGCCACAGATGTGAGCACATCTGGAATCCGTCTACCTGTCTCATTCATTTCATGACCTCTGACTTTTGAGGTCAGTAATTCCGCAGCCTCCCTCAACTTTCTGGTTTAAAGCAAACTCCTCTCTCGGGAAGTTGTTTGAAATCAATTTAATTCCTTTATATCCCACATGACAGACAGCCACGACTGCCACTGTTGAGTTGATGTTGGCATCGGGTTTGGGGCTGCTTTGGTTCTTGTGTTTGCTTCTAACCTGCAGAAAGAGTTGACGTTGTGAAGTTTTCTCCCTCATCCTTTCTTTTGGTTGCTCCTTGTACAGTAGAGAAGAGGAATTTTTGTTGGTAGTCCACATTCTTGATTACTTATTTCCTCAGCCGCTATTGATGATTCAGGCTTTCTCCAAGGCCTTAGGTGCCTAAAGGTATTGAAGGTATGAGAAGTGTAGACACAGAACACCTTGAAGCCACTTTCCCCTGCAAGTTAGTGTTTTTCCCAGGTATTTGGAATGCTAGAAGGTGAGGAGACACTAGGGATCCGTTGAACCCATCATTTTTTAAATGAGATAATCCATACCTAAAGACTCCCCTGTTAGCAGCACAGCCAGAGGGAGGACCACACTCATCCTTGTCATCTAATGAGCGGCCAGGCTCCAGTCCACTCCCCAGGGTGGCCCCACATATCTCTATGCTTTCTACTCTTTTTTTTTTTTTTAGACGGAGTTTCACACTTGTCACCCAGGCTGAAGTGCAGTGGCGTGATCTTGGCTCACTGCAACCTCTGCCTCCCACGTTCAAGTGATTCTCCTGCCTCAGCCTCCAGAGTAGCTGGGATTACAGGCACCCACCACCATGCCCAGTTAAGTTTTGTATTTTTGGTAGAGACAGGGTTTCACCATGTTGGCCAGGCTGGTTTTGAACTCCTGACCTCAGGTGATCTGCCTGCCTCGGCCTCCCGAAGTGCTGGGATTACAGGCGTGAGCCACCATGCCCAGCGTTCACTTTCTCCTTTATTAAATCCAATACTGTTAAAATCTCCAGTTAACAAATATTTGTTGAGCAAATTTACTGCAGATTGCTCTATTTAATGTCTGCCTATAACCTTAGCCACAGATGACTCTGTCTCCCTGGTATGGCAAGTGGGCAGAGCTTCCTCATTTGAAAACATTTTAGCTTCCTGCACTTACCCACTGGTTGCTTTTGCCTAACTGGCACCTGTGGCTGTCATTCTCCTGCTGTTTTTAATTGCACCTCTCAAGACCAGCTGATTGCTTAAAGAACATTTCTGGTATCGGGCCTATGGCAGTAATGTGTGTCTGTGGATTTCTTTGCTATAAGGCTTGACTTCTTGATCGGGTTCATAAGGCTGGTGGGCAGCCTGAGATCTTTGCTTGTTTCCTACGTCTTCTGAAAGGTACTGTGAAGCTTACCAGTTGCTGATGCACATTATCAGTTAATTCCATTACCATTACCTATTTTCGGAGCACATGTGTCCTGCCAGCCCCATGCTTGCTCCATCTAGGATGCAGGCAAAATTAAGTTGGGTCTCCTTCCCCTCGAGGAGTCCCTGGCACAGTTGGGAAGGGAATTCAGAAACACACAGAAGTCACCTCATCATACCAGGCCTTTGGTGCCAAATAATGATGAGTCTGAAGAGTGCGGGACAGTGGGGACTGGGGACTGTAAGAGTTCGAGGAGGGGAAGATGGAGAGAGGTCATTCTTAGCAGAACGCCACAGAGTGGGTTACTGTTTGAGCTGGAAGATCACTGGACCTCAGAGGGCTCTGTCCCCACCTGCACCTCAGCTCAGTATGCTGCTGGCCAGGAGTGCAGGGGCTCCACTTTCCAATGCTGTGGCTGCAACATTTACCTCCACTACTTGGGCCTGTTCAGCATTTTGAGTTTCTGTACCTGTAAATTAGGCCTGGTAACATCCGTCTGCTGTCTAGGAAGTGGAGGTGAGGTGCTGGGTGGGCAGGCGCTCTGAATCTCAGCTGGGACTGGGTGGGCTGATAACCGGGAGAGTTGACAGTATCCAGGACCCGATAGGAGGGTGCTTCACCTGGAAGCCTTTCCTTCTTCCTGACTGGAGCTGTTTTAGGGACGCAGCTTTCAGACAAGAGCCACTTAGTTGAAGAGGCCGGCTTAATCCAGGAGGGCTATTGCCACCCTAACATTGTAAGTGGGGGCCTAGCTTATCTGGAATCCTCCCTTCTTGCTTGTTCGGAATTCCTATCTTCCTGCCAATAGGGGTTCTTTGCTGTCTTAGGTGAATTGCCCCAATGAACCAGAACCTTTTGTTTAAGTATAATGGGAAGTCTGTATCCTTAGACAGAAAAGAATGCTAATTGGCCACTTAACTGTCCTCAGGGTACAGATGCCAGAATATGAGGGACACCCATTCTTTGTTACCATTTGGGATGGAAACTGCTATATAAGCTTGTAAAGCTTTGGTTCAGAAAGCACAGAATGTGTATGGAACAGCGATTGGTGTCATGCAAAGGCTGCACTTTTTGCATGTAAAGGTACCTCTTTAACTCCATGGTCCTGAAACTAACTTTTTCCAGAAACATGGTCAGTTTCCCACCCTTCCTTTACTTCCAGCCCCCCATTCATACCCAACAGTGGCTGAACTGAAAGGTTTGCAAATCCTGAAGGCTTTGGGGCTTTTTTTAAAAATAGGGACTGAGTTGTAAAGGTAGACTGAGAAGGGGAACATTCCTTTCTCAGCCATACCGTGTGACATTTGCTAGGAATTGTTGTAAAATCACTGGAGTGAACGCTTGTCCTGAGGCACTGCCTCTCCATATGAATGTCACTGAGTCGGCTGGTTGACCCGTTGCATGTTCTACAGCACTTGTGACATTGCTTTATCTCTCTGGCCAGTGACTCATAATTAAGGAAGTCAAAACTGTGCCATTAACACAGAACCTCCTCATTTGCCCTCTTCACCTCTCCCCATCCGCCACTCCCAGTCAGGAATGCCTGCCTGACATTTTCTCTAAGTCTTTGGAAACTTTAAGATTTGTTTTGATAGAATAAGGCCATCAGCTATCATCATCGTTGCCTGGTTCCACTTGTTTTACCCCAGAAGTCTGTGAGAATCTTTTCTGGGGTGGGGGGAGGGGCGGGAAGGACAAGAAAGAAAGAAAATCCCACCCCCAAGCGTGCAGTCTGCCCACGGGAAGTGATTCATGGTGCTCCAATTCAGGCAGACCTGACTGCAGGAGGCAGGAGGCTGGGAACCAGGTCTGGGAAAAGAGGGCAGAGAAAGGATACCCAGACCTAATGGCTTCTGCTCTGTGGAAGAAAGTGAAAAACAGAATGACTAAGAGTTCTGTAATAACAATTGTTTGTTTTCTGAAGTTGAACTAATAGTGAGGTTTGCCGGCAGATAAGACATGAGAAATTGCGGTTGTCAGGGGAGGGGACTTTTCCATGTCCTGCTTTTTTTTTTTTTTTTTTTTTTTT
>CAUYLG010014427.1:0-33234 GCA_963573385.1 Cacajao melanocephalus
AGTTGGGGAGAGATAGCATGGGGAGAAATGCCAGATATAGGTGAAGGGGAGGAAAGCAGCAAATCACACTGCCACGTGTGTACCTATGCAACAGTCTTGCATGTTCTTCACATGTACCCCAAAACCTAAAATGCAATAAAAATATATAAAACAAAAAAAAGAAAAAGAAAGAAATAGAAATACCATTTGACCCAGCAATCCCATTACTGGATATATACCCAAAGGATTATAAATCAATCTATTATAAAGTCACATGCACACGTATGTTCATTGCGGCACTCTTTACAATAGCAAAGACTTGGAACCATCCCAAATGCCTATCAGTGATAGACTGGACAAAGGAAATGTGGCACATATACACCATGGAATACTCTACAGCCATAAAAAAGGATGAAATCATTTTCTTTGTAGGGACATGGATGAATCTCGAAAGCATCATTCTCAGCAAACTGACACAAGAACAGAAAACCAAACATTGCATGTTCTCCCTCATAAATGGGTGTTGAACAATGAGAACACACGGACACAGGGAGGAGAACATCAAACATTGGGGTCTGTTGTGGGGTGGGGGACTAGGGGAGGGATAGCAGGGAGCTGGGAAATTGGGGAGGGATAACATTAGGAGAAATACCTAATGTAGGTGATGGGGGGATGGAAGCAGCAAACCACCATGGCATGTGTATACCTATATAATAATCCTGGAAGATCTGCACATGTACCCCAGAACTTAAAATAAAAAATAAATAATTTGTTGACTGAACAGTCCATGTCCTAATTGTTTATCTTTAATGTCTGAGACAACTAATCAGCCAACATTTCTGAAAAACTTAGTGAGAGTGTGTGGGCTCTGTCCTTCAGTCTTAAGAGAGTCATTTAATATCTTTACACCTAGATTAGCCTATCTGATGAAATGGAGAAGATACTACTACCTAACCCATTTTTTACTGTGAGACTGAATGAGTTAATAATGCAAAGTGCTTAGAACAATGCCAGACAAGCAGTAAGAGCTCCATAGATGTAAGCCATGTAATTATCGGTATGTGTCAGACACATTCTTGGATATTATCTATTCTAGTCCTTAATCCTATTAGATTATTTTCATAGATGAGGAAACTAGGTTAGTGACATTTTTAGTGACTTGTCCAAGTCACCAGTACTTGTAAGTGTGAGGCTAGATTCAAACCCAGGTATCTGAGGATATGAGGCTTCATTCAAACCCAGGTATCTGAGGATGTGAGGCTTCATTCAAACCCAGGTATCTGAGGCTGTGAGGCTGGATTCAAACTCCAGCCTTTTACAAGACACAGCTGTTCTCTCTTTCTTTCTTTCTAATTCCCTCGTCACCTTGTTTTTATGAAAAGAATTGTGTTGTTTCCCAAATATTGACAGAATGTTACCAGGATTTGTCTTCCTATAGAACATAGGCCTACTTCTACCATTTATGAATTACTGTCTGATCATCACTGGCATGGTATGCAATGAAAGAAAGAAAATTCATACTCATTCCTTTAATCCAGGGTTTCTCAATCACAACAATATTGACATTTTGGGCTGGGTAATTTTGTCATGGGGGCTGTCATGTGCATTGGAGGACATTTAACAGCATTCTGACCCTCTACTCACTGGATGCCAGCAGTGCCACCTGCCCTGTATGACAACCAAACACGTCTCCAGACATTACCAAATGTCTCGAGGGGAGCAAAATCAGCCATGACTGAAATCCTGCTTTCACCAGTTCTATCTCATCCTGTCTCCCCCTTTTCAATCACCTCTACCTTGCTGTCTACTGTTGCCCTCCTCTAGCTACCCATTCAATCCCAGCACAGACAGAGGCAGTGGTCTTCTTCAAAAAATACTAGAAGTTCAAGCATAGCTTTGAAAAGCCTTAAAACATGCAAATCTCTGGAAGAAATTATATGTTATCAATTACTAAATGTTAACGATTTGGTCTTATTAAATCACTTTTTTATGGCAAACAGATGATAGGATAAACATGGAACATGATCACTTATATATATATTTCTCAACAGCACTTACTGCAATGTTTTATGTATAGCACGTAATACTTGTTGAATTAATGAATAGCTGAATAAATGAATAGTTTAATTATTAGAAGTAGAGACACTTAGATTAAACTGTTTTTCAAAAAGAAGTGAAGGAAAGCATTGTTAAAAATAATTTTATGTTTTTAAACAAAGGAGGTCATCTGGATATATTCAAATGAGTTAAAAATATAGAAACCAGTGGAGAGGGAGATACAATAGATACAGAAAATAGTGATGTATTTTAAGGAGTCAGGTCCTAGAGAAAATGTTAAGAGTTGGGTAAAGTTCCCAAATTGGAAGGGTTATCTTTGCAAATATGTATTTTCAGTCCTTTTCCTCTTTCAGAATAAAAATTATCTGCATTTTGCAAATAAATGTAGATTCCAGAAGAAATGTCATGCATAACTTTCTCTTTTTTATGTATGTGTTTTAAGCTTAAGTTGATTTATTCTCCTGTACATGCTACTCACAATTAAAGACTATTCAGCATCAGCCATTGACACCTACTCTTTGTCTTAGATTTTTACCTGGAACTATTTTCAAAGGTTCTATTTATAAATTACAGATTTCCTTTTAGAAAGGACACAACCCTAATTTGCAAAAAGAGATGATGTGTAGTCTAAAAAGCAAAAAATGGATTGTGAATTTATGTTTTAATTTTCAAATTCTGCACATGAAAATAAACATCTATGGAATGGCTCTTGGTTTCTGTATCAGATGTGGACATGTTGCATCACACAAAAAAAATAGCCCTTTGTTGGGTGGAAATCTGAAAATTTTGAAAGCAATTTACGCATTTTTCTGAGAACAGATAAATTTAATCTGTTTGACAAGTTACAAATGACTTGTTTAATAGATCAACTGTATGAGATGAAATGCAAATTAGAAAATGATGAGTGCAGAGGTAAATCCTCTGTTCTTTGCCAATTAAAAAAAAAAAATGACTACGCAGATTTTGATTCATACTTGCCGGGCCAATTCAGGATGACAGCAATAATGCTAACAGCAAAAAGGATAATCCTTTTTTGTTGTTGCTTTTTAATTGATAAGGCATTGCTAGGTTGCAAGTGTAGCTTGGAAGTGGGTGCTGGGATGGTAGGAAAGGGAACCACTATTTTCCTACAGCTCCAGGATTCAAAGGGCTACAAAATATGAGTTTAGTGGCAAGGTGCGAACTGAACTGGAAATGGCTGCAGTGGCTATATCCACTCTTATGGAAGCACCTCAGTCATGCCCACTCCGAAGTCTACTGCTGGTTACTTCTACCAATCCAGTCACCTCTAATGGCTAGTTGTTTGACCTGCAATCAACTAATGGCTAATCATGGTACTTAATTTGTGGAATTTCTATGAGGGCGAAATAAGGTAATCAATGAAAAGACACAGTGCCTCAGAATAAGCCCTTAGTAAATATTAGCTGTCATTATTTTTTCTTTTGATAATTAAAAGTAGAAAACATGAAAAGTGCAACCTATTCAATGGAAGGAAACTCAGAAATTATTTTTGGCTCTAATTTTATGTCAGAAAGCCTGTCCTGATCAACAGCTGAGATTTAAAAATCAAGCAAGCAAACAAAAAATGAGTAGCAGCAAAAGCAGTGATTTAAAAGCTGAAAGCCTAGACAGGGTACACCCCAAACCCCTGCAAGCTAAGCTCTCTAATAGCAGGGAAATTTGTCCACTGCAGGACCTCCTGTACCCTAGGTTGTATGGTTCTGGGTTTGTCAGTAGCCCTGTCTAACTCTCCTTCATACCATGATTCCATTCCTTATGCTTCGGAGTACTCTAGGCAGGAGTGGTCCTGTGACTAGAATACCACATGGACAATTGCCTCTGGGACTAGACACAGCAACACGTGGGCGTGGTGGGAGAAGAGTAGGCACTAGGGGTGCATTTTGGGTGACTTATTACTTGATTTTGATTGGGAGTAGGAACAGAAATATACTGGACTTGCATCACGTTCAAAGCTGAGCAATATCACTTTCTTCATTTGTCAATAAATAGGTGCTGGCATTAGAATAACGGAAGAAAGCCACCACTCAGGGGCTGACAATTCTGTTAACCATTGTGAGTAAAGAATGAGCTGTGTTTCCAGAATTCTGCCTTCTGGTTCTGAGTTCAGGCACAAGCCAGGTGATATTGGGAAATTCACCACCTCTCTGGACCTCAGCGTCCTCATCTGTAAAAGAAATACTTCTGACTACATGGTCACCATGATTCCTTTAAAGCTATAATTTGATTATTTGAATGAAAATGGTCAATATATAAGCATGTGCAGAGGTAGGTGGAAATGGAAAAAATAAAAGTGAGGATCTAAAAATAAAGATGGTATGGAGATGAGAGGGAGTAAAACAAAGCAAGAAAAGGCAGGAGCAGATCAACAGCAGGAAAGAACACAAATAAAACCGGCAAATGGTAGAAAGAGAGGCGGTGATCAAGCACTATAGCTATTTTGTTGGTCAATAAAGAATTGATTTAAGAAGAAAACATTCTTGTGCCATAAAATATCTTTCTTTCAAGGCTGCACAAATCTCAGTTACCAAGCTAGATTCTTGCTGTTAGAGAAAAAGTTAAGAAATTGTAAGAATAGTAAGAAAATATAGTAATAGTAAGTATAAAGTATATATAGTAATAATAAGTATAAAGTATACATATATAATATAGAAAGAATAGTAAGAAAAATAGTAAGAAAAGTGGACATTGAGGAACAGAGGGAGGTTGGGGGTAGAGGGAGTGATGACAAAGAAATGGGCAAGGAAATCAAAAGTGAAGGATGAGGCATTCCTCCTCTCCTGCACAGCTTGGCTTATCAAAGGCTCTGTAGGTCCAGGAGCCCTTCTGCGCCAAGTGTTTCCGACCTCTGCTATAGGCAGTTCTTGCTACACAGACGCTTCTTACTAGGGGGTTATGACTCAGTAAGAAGTCATATAAGTTATGACTCAAAAGCCACCTTATGACCCATCATAAGGTGAAAATATCATTAAGTCAAAAAATGCATTTAATACACCTGACTTGCCAAACATCAGAACTGAGCATAGTCTACTTTGAAGGTGCTCAGAACACTTATATTAGCCTGCCATTAGACAAATCATCTAAGAGAAAGTCTATTTTATAATAAAGTGTTGAATATATCATGTAATTTATTAAATACTCTACTGGAAGTAAAAAACAGAATGGGTATATAGTACTCACCATTATAAATGTACACAGCTGAAGGCTCTATCATAAAGTAAAAAAAAAATGTTAAGTTGAAATCATGTGTAAAAACAGATAGTCCCATCATAAGTCAGGGACTGTCTGTTTTTACACGTGATTTAGAAAATGGAGGTTCTTTTCTCTGATATTTTTGACTCTGTGAATGTAGTAAGTCTTCAAAATTCTGTTTATCCTTGCGGAGTCCAGGATTCCTAGAAATCACTATCCAGGCATGCCGTATTCAGATTTCAACTATGGTCTGCCTTGACTGCTTTTAACTCAGGGTTCTCAGGAAGAATATGAAAGATACATATTTTGAATTCTTTATTTTTGTCTGGATGTACATCATAATGGATAAATCTGTTAATTAAGGGGCTTTCAATAAGGTAGGGTTTAACTGTTCCAAAAAAACTCTGGAATATCCCAGCCAAAGTCTCTACATTATGCAACAACAAGAACTACAAAGAAACAAAGACAGTAACAAGTTCTCAGAAGAAATAAGATCAGTACTACTAAGCTGACATTTATACAATATCAGAAACAATTGCTAAAAAACTTGCCTTCCTATGAAGTAGAGGTGTTTGTGTTCCCAGATGGTGGCTGATGCTCATCACTCAAATGTACAAATTGCAAACACCCTAACTTCTAGAATATTAAGCAGTTTCTAGCATTTTTCATTTTATTTTACTTTTAATTTTTCCTAATATATTCTAATACATTAGTTTCCATTAATCTATCGAGGAAATGTGTAGTCTTGCTTCGAATGGCATGCTTTAGAGAATTGGTCCATGTGTGAAGACCTACAATGGAAATGACTATTCAGACATAGATTAAAGTTGCTTTCGCATTCAATGACCACTAAACTGGACAACTGGTTAGGCAAAGGTTGTCTATCAGAGAAGATTACAAATGAGTGAACAGAATGCCCTGAGACCTCTGACCTCCTCACGAAAGAGTGTCCAAATTTCTGTGGTCAGTTCTGCTTGAATAGTGAGAGGTTCTCATTAGAAGGACTTCAGAACCTGTTTTTTAACACAGCACTGTATCAATACCCAAGGTCCTATCTGTACCATCTAAGCCTTAGATGTTCTGCTGTGCTACTACTTCCATGTCTGTAATCTCTTTTTTTACTAATCACTTGTCAAAGTAAATTTTACCATGACCTAGTGTATAGTAATAGGCCCTAGAGATAGTTTTGTGAATTTCTGTAATATGTTATGTTGGATGACTGGTGATATCTTAACTTCCATCTGACAAAGATGAATGCTTTCATTAACTCAATAGAAACTCTTAATAAAAGTAATAATTTTATATTATTGTTCAATCACCTAAAAAACAAATAATTTAGACATATTCCCTGTGAATTGTATACCTCATTATAAAGACAGATGGCTAGCAGGTACAAATCCATGTTTGTAGATGTCACATATGGCCAAAGTTCCTAGAAATTGGGGCATCAAGGCAGGAAATTCACCAGCACTCCCAAGTACTCTAGAAGATGTCATAGACACAGCTACCAACAAACTATTGTGATAGATTATATTATTGTTCCTCAACTTCACTCCCACCCTCTATTTGACTATACATTTACAGCCTTTGCATTACCTCCCAGTGGAGTAGGTGAGGTATACATCCCGCCCCACTGACTTCAGATTTGGCGATGAGCCTTGTTTTGGCTGATGAAATGTTAGCAGATGTCACATGAACTGAGGTTCCAAATGTGTGAGCATGGTTAGGTGTGGTTTCTTGTCCTTCTGCCATCTAGATGAGAAGACTGTGCTTTTGGGAGCCACTAGATCTAGGGTTAGAGGCATGCAAAGCAGACCTGAACCTGAACTTGATCCACAGCCTGAGGCAGACCTATCCTGGCCAACCTGCAGCCTCCCCTCCCTGCCCCCCTCACCCGTTTCCACCCTGAGAGAGAAATAAACGGCTGTTGTGAGCTACTGAGATTTGGGGGTTGCATATTAGACGGCATTATCATACCAGAACTCTAGCTAATATATCAGAACATTTTCCTTTCTAAATTCAGTTTTCGATGACATTTATAAATTCTCCAATCCTTCTCTAATGAAGAGAAGTATCTAAAGAGATGCCACATCTCCACGTATACACCATGGAATACTATGCAGCCATGAAAAACGATGAGTTCGTGTCCTTTGTAGGGACATGGATGAACCTGGAAACCATCATTCTCAGCAAACTGATACAAGACCAGAAAATCAAGACCACATGTTCTCACTTATAGGCGGGTGTTGAACAATGAGAGCACATGGACACAGGGAGGGGAGCATCATACACTGGGTTCTGTTTGGGGGGGGAATTTAAGGGAGGGACAGTGGGGGGTGGGGAGTTGGGGAGGGATAACATGGGGAGAAATGCCAGATATAGGTGATGGGGAGGAAGGCAGCAAACCACACTGCCATGTATGTACCTATGCAACAATCCTGCATGTTTTTCACATGTACCCCCAAAACTAAAATGCAATAAATTAAAAAAAAAAGAGAGATACCACATCTCAATAAACATCAAGGCTTTCTGGGGTCAGATTTGTGGGATTTCTTTAAAAGAATTTCTATGTTATTAGGTTGCTGCAAAAGTAATTGCAATTTTTGCCATCGTTTTTAATGGCAAAAACCATGATTACTTGCACCAACCTAACAAAATGAGCGTTAGAAAGAAAGCAGAAAGCTTATTTGATTTGCTCCTTCGTTCTTACACACACAAAATTTTTTAATGGCATACTCAGTCCCAAGGTAAGGCCTGACATATTGATTTGGAAATACAGTTTGGATCCTGCTGCTTTAGATATCTAAGTACTAAGAATGCAGAAATGTGGAGTAATAGTTTAAATCCCTCTTCAGGGTGTAAAAAGGACGATTTGGAGAGTCTAATGCAATTTCCCATCCTAGAATACCTTGTAGTTTCTGTGTCATGTCTGGATTCCTCCAGCAGATATTGTTACAATCATTTTAGCTATGGATATTGACAATTCCTGCCACTGGCTGGCTCAGCTTGATCCAGGTCTTGGAACATCCCTGGCAAATACAGGCAGCAGGTTAACTACCCCACACCTATGCCAGAAGATGGCGCTGTAGAGTTAGTCATGTTTCAAGCAGTCAATCAGTTCATACTTTCTACCAGATGGCTGTCTTCCCATAAGCACCTTTCTATAAATTGGCCCAACTCAGCTGGTCCAGTGATTAAACAGTATGTGTCACTGAGCCTTCTGGTTTCCACATGGGATTTGACTACCTACCTACCCTGACACTGATCAGCTTCACTGGAAGTCTGCTATCCTCCCTTACTTTTTACATCCTGTTCTCTCAGGGAACCAGACTCTTCTCCATACCTCCACATAGAAATGGTTCACTCTGTATAAATTTAGCATGCCAGAAAGGACCTCATCCACCTGACTCTCGGCATCATCCCATGGTTGTAACTGTGCATACACTGAGGTTCCCTGCATTTCAGACTGGACCTCATCACACCTACAGTGAGTCTGTTGGTCACACATTTGGCCAGTCTTTTAAGGGAATCAGTGGTATTGTATTAGGACCCACCCTAATGACTATCTTAACATAATTACTCCTTTAAAGACTTTATCTCCAAACACAGCCACATTCTGAGGTACTAGGGGTTGGGGCCTTAATACATGAATTTTAGGAAGACAAAATTCAGTCCCTAACATTCAATTTTTCTGAATCAAAATAATTTTTACTTTTTGCTATTTGATTGAATCAGACTTATTTTGAAGCATTTTAGTTGAACTTCAAATACTGGTCATGGGACATGTAGTTTAAAATATTTGATTCTGTGATGCTGAAAAAGGAAAGGGACCCTAATAGTTTGTATTTCCAGTGATGGATGTCATCTCTTCCTTACTTATTTTGAAAAATTTGAAGGACTGTTTCAATTGGATTCTCATTTCATAGCAATATGTAGGTTAAAATCATCCAGTAATTAGCACATCATGTGTAGTGTTTCTTGCTAGGTAATTCAGAAATGGATGAAGAGGGAAGAGTGTAGTGATAACTGAAGTGTGACTGAACACAGGTCTCTTAGCAACAGCATTATTTAAGAGGGAATCAGTCAAAGCTTTGGCACTCTCTTCAGTCTTCTGACTAATCTCCAGATTGTGAATGTGAGTCTTCAGGCCATGAGTTCCCTTCTTAAATATCCCACCCCCAACCTATACATTTATTCCATCTACATCTATTTCTATGAATTTTCTTAAAATCTCAATTTTTAATATTTTCTTACATGCCTTGCTTTATTAGTCCCGTTTCCAAATTCTAGGACTCTTTCTCTTCTCTAACTCCCCCTGTTTTTATACATGATTTATACAATATTGACTTTGCTGCATTAAAATCTGCCCAAAATTCAGTGACTTAAACCAAAACCATTCATTGAGGTCATGAATCTGTGGATGGAGGTGATTTAGGTCGGGTTCAGTCGAGCAATTCTTATGGTTTCAGATGAGTTCACTCACAAACATCTGGTGATAGGCTGGGGAAACTACACCCTCATCCCTTTTGCCTCAACTCATTGCCATCTGGCCTTGACTCTACCCTCCACCAATTTCACAGAAACAGATCCTACTAAGAATGCAATGACCTGTTTAATTACTAAAACCAATGGAGTATTTTCAGATCTAATTTTATTTGACTGTACATCGGCATTTGAAAATAATGATGGCCACTATCTTCTTGACTTACTTTTCTCTTCTTGACTTTCAAGAGTTCTTTTCTTCTCTAATTTTATCCTTTTATTTTCCTCTCACTTATTCTATTTTTTTCCCATCTCTTAAATTCTACTACTTGCCAGGGTACCGTACTCAGAATTTGTCTCAATCTATCCTGTCTCCCCAAGCAGTTGTATTTACTCCCATGGTGTCAATTGCCAGCTCTATTTCAGAAGCAGAGAGTTGAGAGTACAAAGTATAATGAAGGTTCTTTCATGAGGACTGATGGAAAAACCATGCCTAAGATAGTTTACAGAACCATATTTTACATGGACGGCAAGGTGGAGAAGCTAGGGAAGGAAGTACAAAGGGGTCACTCAGAGAAAGAAGACCAGAGGCAGAACTTGAGCAAATGAGAATAGTGCATAAGATGAGAGAGGTTGGGATAAGGAGAGAGAGAATAGGCAAGCAGGAAAATGGGATGGAATGGAGACTATAGAATGTGTATGAATGACAGGGACAGGCATCGTTGCATGCGGCAGGTGATTACAGATTTGTTCTCTACTGCAAGAAGGGCCAGTTTTATTTAAAACGCCAGATATTTATTTGTCCAGAACATAGTTAATAAGCATTAACTATAGTCTAGTCTCTGTTCTAGACACTTGGGATATGGGAGTAAAAAATGAGAAAAACAAACTCTGTGTTATTATGTAGCTTACATAGGCTGGGGGGGTAACGACAACCCATAATCAACATCATAAAAAAGTGAAAATATATTAAAAGATAATTACTATGGAAAAAATAAGTAAGAAAAAAATAGTCAAGGGAATCAAGATTACAAGAGTGTGTTAAAATTTAAAGGGTGATCAGGATTGGCTTATTAAGAAAGCAATATTTTAACAGAGTAACATGAACCACACGAATATAATGGAGAAGAGGACTCCAGACAGAGGGAAGAACCAGTACAAATGTGTTAGGCCTCAGACTGTAAGAGTTTAGAAGATAAAACTGCAGACAATATCACAGAGCTCCCATGCGTAGCACAGGAAAGCATCTGAAACCCCCATGTACCCGAAGAAAGTACAAAGTAAGCTGACAGTGGGCAGGTAGACCAGGAGAGAGCTTGAGGTTAGAAACAAGAGACCATAGCAGGACACACGAACCAGCCTGAGGCCTAGGCAAGGCTAGGGATGCAAATGCAGAGAGGACAGAGTTTGACTGCTGGCGCGGATGAAGGCAAAGACCAGCAGCCAGACCAGACCTTCCTTCACAGTGCCATGATGACATGTAAGCCCTTTGGTAACTCATATTACCTCAAGGCAGTAAAGGGGAGAGGGGCTGAATTTAACTATTCACCCCAGGAGACTAAACTTTAAATGAAAGGGAAACTGTTATCTCAAATTGGAAGCATTATGTTTGTTTGCATTTTTATTCTTGAACAAAAATTATAGTTCATAATCCAACTTAAATTTATTTTTAGACACATGAAAAGTATTATATACTTGGCATGTGAATAGCATATAGATAAAGAGAAGGGAAACCATGGCTAGTTGAAAAAAAGTGATTCAACTTGTAATGATTAAAGGTTACACATCAACTTGTTGAAAATATAATATTCCTTCATCTATCTGCCATTTATTGAGTATTTATTGGGTACCTCCCACATATAAACACTCTTATATTCTAAGCGAATTATGAAGCTTTGTAAGAACCTGTCTTCAAGGAGCCTATAATGTATAATATAATAATTTTTGTTGTTAGCCATATATTAAATGGTCTTTGAAAATTTGAAGAGGGGCAGAGACATATTTGAAGGTGAAATTATTATTTTTTTGAACAGCTTTAGGCTTATAGAAAAATTGAGCAAAAATTACAGTTCTCATAAGCCCCCCATCCAATCCCCCACGTCTCCATTAGTAGCATCTTACATTAGCGCAATACAGCTTTTACAACTGATCAGCCAACATTAATACATTATTATGTATTGAAGCCAAAGTTTACATTGGGCTGTACATTCCGTGGGTTTGGACAAATTTATAATAACTGATTATCTGCTATTACTGCATCATAAAGAGTTGTATCACTGCCCTAAAAATCCTCTGTTCTCTGCCTAGTCACCCTTCCTTTCCCCTAATGCCTGGTAACCACTGATCTCTATACTGTCTTCATAGTTTTGCCTTTTTAAAAATGTCATATAGTTGGAATCACACAGTATGTAGCCTTTCTTTTCAGATTGGCTTCTTTCACTGAGCAATATACATTTAGCATTCTTCTATAGCTTTTTGTGACCTGATATCTCATTTCTTCTTATTGCTGAACAATATTCTAATATACGTTTGTAACCACAGTCTGTTATACATTCACCTATTGAAGGACATGTTGGTTGCTTTGTCATTTTTTTTTAACTTAGTCTTTCTTCTGCTCTGTAGCTGAATCTTATTGTTTTCTCATTTAAATTTGGTCCTCCTATGTTCTAATTGGAAAATCACTGATATATGATATTAAAACTCATTTGATTGCAAGTGACAGAAAACCAAATTGAACTAATTTAAGCAAATTGCTTAATTTACTCCAAGGGTGCAGTGATGATACATGGAGTCTGAAGGCAGAAACAAGTCTGAGCCTTGGGAACAAGTGAAATTTACTCAGAACATCGCATCTTGATTGTGAAAGTAGATTGCATATATGTAGCTATTTATCATTTATCTACGCACACAGTATATATGTATACATACACACATGTATATAACAGATTTTTTTCAGATTGGTTTTTAACGATCTACTGCTTTAGGCAATGGGGGAAAAAAACTGGTCTGGTTTTCTGTTTTGGTACCAAGTCTAGATTCTTTTGAAGACCCCCATTGACCCAGTCCTGGTGCTCTCCTCTGGACAAATCAACCATGCCACTGAAGTAGCATCAAGCTTCCTTCTGTGACCATGTAAGAGGGTTGAACAGGGTGGGGTGAATGGTACGTGGTATGTGGTCAGAAGAAAATAATGCATCATAACAACTACAAAGTTTTGGAAAGCAGAATTCATATTTTAAACATAAATGGACTAGAACTATACAAAATAACAATATGGGAAAAGAACAAAGATACAAGTAGCAAAGCATTTTAATGATAGTTTTATTTTTTACTTTTCTAGATATTAAAAATTTGTTTTCATTATGAATATATTAAAACTTCGATTCATACTTAGGCATTAGAATAGTTTCTATTGCAGAGAGTAACTTTACTCAATGCATTTTTGAGATCAATAATTCAGAGCACAATGGTTTCTCTTTTTTTAGCTTGCTACTGAAAACAAGAGGGTAATTAAGACAATCTATATTCTTTAAACAAATTTAACTCCCTCCAGTATTAACACCTGCCTTGATTTTCCTGCACTTAGTGTAACTTGTCATTACAGTCATTTTGAAATGAAGGAAGTACAATAACGATAACCTGCTCATATGGCGTCACAATTCATGAGTAGCATTCGCTGGCTGATTGATTTAGCAGTTATGGGTAAAAGTATCAATGACAAAGAACACAAATATATTGTGGTTTTGTGTTTCAATACAGAAAGGCAGAAACGTAATTAGACAGGAAGCAATGATGTCAGGGTAGCTACTCATTTACCATTATCCATCTATCTATTTGACCAGCATTTAGAGTGTTCGCTATGAACAATTGTCAATGTCTGTGAGTCTTTTACTAGTGTGAACTCCCTGAGGAATTGTCCCTGTCTTGTGTCATTTCTGTCTTTGTATACTCAGTATAGAATACTGTACTGGCTTCAGAGTAAGGACAAAATGACCAAGCATTGAGTTGAACCAAATGGGGTTGTCTCGTTCTGGCAAATAGGGTATAGTTAAAAAGTTCTTAGGTTCAATGACCTCTGCCTAGTAAGGCAGTAATTACTGGTGGCAAGTAAGCAACATGTGACATCAATGTACTCTCTTTAACTGAGTTGCTACTACATGCTAAGTGCTTTTACTTATAGCAATTTTGACCTCAACAACCCTGTGTGTGTCTGTGGTGGGGGCGGGGATTATATAAAGAAACTAAGACTGAGGTTTTATTATTTGAGATTCAGGGGGTTCATGTGCAAGCTTTTTTTTTTTTTTAAACATGTTTATATTATGCAACACTCGAGTTTGGGTTTCTGTTGAACTCATCACCCAAATAGTGAATGTACTATTCGGTAGGTAGTTTTTCAACTCTTGCCCCTTTCTCATTTTGGAATCCTAGTGCCTACTGTGTCCATCGTTTATGCCAATATGTACTCATTGTTTAGCTCCCACTTATGAGGGAGATTATGCAGTGTTTGATTTTCTGTTTCTGTGTTAATTCACTTAGGATAATGGCCTCCAGTTGCATCTCTATTGCTGCAAAGAACATGATTTCATTCTTTTTTATGGCTGTGTAGTGTCCCATGATGTATATGTAACACATTTTATTTTTCCAATCCAGTGTTTATGGACACTCAGGTTGACTCCATGACTTTGGTATTGTGAATAGTGATTCAATAAACATATGAATACAGGTATCTCTTTTTGACAGAATGATTTCTTTTCCTTTAGTTAGATACCCAGAAGTAGGATTGCTGGGTCAAATGACAGTTCTATTTTTAGTTATTTGATAAATCTTCATACTGTTTTTTGTTATTCTTTGTTTTTTGAGACAAGGTCTCATTCTGTCAACCAGGCTGGAGTGCAGTGGTGTGACTTCAACTCACTGCAACCTCAGCTTCCAGAATTCAAGTGATTCACCTGCCTCAGCCTCCTGAGTAGCTGAGACTATTAGCACACACTGCCATGCCTGGCTAATTTTTATATTTTTTGGTAAAGATGGGATTTCACCGTGTTGGCCAGGCTGGTCTTGAACTCCTGACCTTAAGTGATCCACCCACCTGGGCCTCCCAAAGTGCTGGGATTACAGATGTGAGCCACTGTGCCTGGCCTTCATACTGTTTTTCCACAGGGATTGAACCAATTTACATTCCCACCGATATTGTATTAGTGTTCCCTTTTCTCTACATCCTTACCAACATCTATTGTGTTTTGACTTTTTAAATTACAGATATTCTGACTGGGTGTGAGATGGTATCTCATTTTGGTTTTGATTTGCATTTCTCTGATGACTAGTGATGTTATTCATGTTCTTTCCTCACTTCTTGTTTTTTTTTTTAACTTTTTTTGAGACAAGGTCTCACCCTGCCACCCAGGCTGAGTGCAGTTGTGTAATTGTGGCTCACTGCAGCCTCAACTTCCTGGGTTCAAGCAATCCTCCCACCTCAGCCTCCTGAGTAACTGGGACTATAGGCATGCACTCCCACCACACCCAGATAATTTTAAAATGTTTTGTGGAGATGGGGTCTCACTATATTTCACAAGCTGGTCTTGAACTTGTGGGTTCAAGCCATTCTCCTGCCTCAGTGTCCCAAAGTGCTGAGATTACAGGCACTAGCCACTGCACCAAGTCTGCACAGTTTTGTTTTTTTTCAACTTTTATCTTAGGTTCAGGGTACAAGTACAGGTTTGTTATATAGGTAAATTGTATGTCATGGGAGTTTGGTGTACAGATTATTTCATCCCGCAGGTAATAAGCACAATATCTGACAGGTAGTTTTTCAGTCCTCACCCTCCTCCCACCCTCTACCCTCAGGTAGGCCTCAGTGTCTGTTTCCTTTTTAGGGTCCATGTGTATACAATGTTTAGAGAACGTGAGGTATTTGGCTTTCTGTTTCTGCATTAGTTCTCTTAGAATGATTCTGCCCACCTTTTAATGGGGTTATTTGTGTTTTTCTTGTTAAGTTTCTTATAAATTCTAGATATTAGTCCTTTGTCAGGTGCATAGCTTGCAAATATTTTCTACCCTTCTCTAGGTTGTGTCTTTACTCTGTTGATTCTTTCTTTTGCTGTGCAGAAGCTCTTTAATTAAGTCCCATTTGTCAATTTTTATTTTTGGCATTTGCCTTTGAGGTTTTAGTCATAAATTATTTGCCTACACTAATGTCCGGAAGACTTTTTCCTAGGTTTTCCTGTAGGATTTTTACATTTAAGTCTTTAATGCATCTTGAGTTTATTTTTGTAGGTGCTGAGAGGTAGGGGTCGAGTTTCATTTCTCTGCATATGGATAGGCAGTTTTCCCAGCACCATTTATTGAATAGGGTGCCCTTTCCCCATTGTTTATTTTTGTCAACTTTGTTGAAGATTAGTTGGTTGTAGGTGTGTGGCTTTATTTCTGGGTAAGACTAAGAACATTTTAAATAACTTATACAATGGTGCTAGCTAATAAACGTCATAACTTGGATTCAAAACCACGCTCTTTAAGAATTTTGTGTTTAAATTCATTATCGGTCCATAAGGTGAGCTTAGTTGACTTGTTTATGTTTTCTATATAAAGCAGTTCTCCTACCTTTGTATACTATCAGAAAAATAATGGTATTGATTTCCAGTAATGCATTTGAATTGTTTTTCTAGTTGGAATTATGAGACTTATTAAAATGTTCATGCTATCTCATTTGTGACAACAGCAGACATTTCAATGTCAAGGCCGAGGGTTCCTTAATTAGCAACTTCCTCCTCTGTGTGACACTAAATAGCTCTATGGGGGTGGGGCCAATGACCTTGGCATTGTTAATGCTATGCCTTAGTCAGAGGAGGTTTAGCACACTATAAACTCATTATTTCCTACAGCATCTCTTTGATTTGTATAACCATTAGCTTCTAGATTTTAATAATCCTTCCTACTAAGGAATTGGATTCTGAAAACTCACGTCAAGAAAAGAAAGAGATATATATTAATATTATATACAAATTAAATATTAAAGATATGTATTTACTGTATTTTTTTCTGTTGCCCAGGCTGGAGTGCAGTGGCACAATCCTGGCTCACTGCAAGCTTTGCCTCCCAGTCTCAAGTGATCCTCCCACCTCAGCCTCTGGAGTAGCTGGGAGCACAGGTGTGAGCCACCAAGCCCAGCTAAGTTTTGTATTTTTTGTAGTGACAGGGTTTCACCATGTTGGCCAGGCTGATCTTGAACTCCTGAGCTCAAGCCATCCACTCACCTTGGCCTCCCAAAGTGCTGGGATTACAGGTGTGTACTGTGCATAAGGCACCCAGCCCATACTCTATAGGAGTGTGTACTCCTATAGGAGTATATGCATAAGAGTACATGTACTTCTATAGAAACATATTTAATCACCAAAGCAGTAATATTTTTAGAAATGTGATTTTGCAATTAAGAAGAAGGGCATTCTTAACACAAGAAAAGCTTCAGATCAGTTCATTCTACTGGAAGCAAGAACTTGAGGCATCTGTGACAGATCACGTAGGATTTTTAACATCCTCTTTTGCCAAAATACCTCTTCATCACTCAGTGATGTGATCGCTAACAGGACCTGCTGTACTGAGTAATCATTCCTTTTGTTCCCTGCAATCACCACTATTCATTGACACACTATTTAGAATGACAGATTTTTCTTAACAGAAAAGCCTGAAGCTAAATTTATCCCCAATCTATTGCCTAAAGTGTGTTGAAAATCAAACGCTGAAATAAGGTGTTATGAGTTAAGAGAAAGAATGGGTATCCTTATAATTCAGCATCTTGGAAAATAAATATCTTCAGACATCAACCAATATCCCTTAAAGTGGCACTGACACAAAGCACCACTCAGTCTGCCAAATAAAAGCCACGTTTCTTGAATCCAGTATATAATTAATGGCATCAAGAGATTAAGAGTCATCTTCATTCTTGGAAAATTAAGATTACTTCGTATCTTAATTTTATTTGCTTTGGTTAAAGATTTTGAATTATTGGATCTTTAACCTGACAGAGGCATTGCAATCCTAGTGTAATCACCAAATTGTATTGTGAAAATTCAAGTGCTGGGATAAGTGAGTCTGAAGAAAATTTTAATCTCTAGATTTTCATTAATATTAGTATGTCCATGTTAATGTTTGAGACAGTTTAAACATTTTCTAAAAGAGAACAGAAAATTTATTACAAGTTGAAGAATTTTTCTGAATCGAAATGAATGGAAATGAATTTAGAGAAACAGCATCATCCAAATAGCTGGAAATAAACTGTGGAAACTTAATAAAGGGATATGATAACCCACTAAATATTAAATTTTCTTTAGTTATGTTTATATCCTTCTAGCCTTTAAAATGAAAAGTAAACATGTGAAGAGTTAGCAATAGCTAAATATATATTTTCCATATGTAAATGCAATTTTAAAACAATCCTTTAATATATCCTCCCTCATATGATGTGTACCTTTAAGGAGTCCATGTTTCACCACTTTGGGAGACTTTTAAACAAAGAGACACTACAATCTTTGCCTCATCTCTGTCTTGGGCTAATGCCTTCTCTGTGCCATTGATCATCATTGTCCTTCCACCTTCCACCATGACTTCCTTCAGTCCCCTTTCTAAGTGTCCCTGGCATCAGGGTTGAAATATTTGGTAGGCCAGGCTGAAAATTTTCTCAGGACATCCACTTAACATTTTCATAGATGGCAAGGTAGTGCCACCCTGCCACCCTGAAGAGCACTGAACATTAAGTAACTGCACAAGAAATATTTGATTCAAATTACTGTTCCATTACATAAGCATGGAAAGTCACTCCACACACTCACCAGCCCTGTCTCCCAAGCTAAAGCCAGATACCAGTGGGCAAGTACCCACATGCTTTCTTAGATAAGCCTGCAAACTGTAGCAAGTCATCATTACTGTATATCCTCTGAGTGGGAGGAAACCAAAAATTTTTCATATGAAGCCTCAGTTCATAAACATTTGTAATCTGAAGTATAAATATATTTATTGTTCATTCAACAACCAGACATTGAGTGTTTCAGGTACAATAACCCCAATGCTGGGATTATAAAAACCTGTCATGAATACAATATGTTTTCTTTCCTTTAGGAGCCATCAGTCTAGGGAAATGTAAGACATTACCAAGGAAAGAAATCATATATGTCACAACCATTCTAGGATTAAATGCACCAAATTATTTATAGCCTTACTATTAGGATTCTTTTGGGCTGTAGCTCCTTTACACATGCTGATCCGTGGGTCTCTGATTAATAAATACACTGAAGCAAAGGGAACCGGAGAGAATAACTTAAAGAGGAATTTCTAGGGAATATGCATTGCCAATAGACCCTTCTTTATCTGAGTCATTCACTTATTCAATAAATATTTATTGAACACATATGTGACAGACACTACTAGATTTACATAATGATAAACTAGGTAGACATGGTATCTCTCATGGGGAAGTCAAGCAAAATTTCCCTAACAAAAATCCAAAGAGTAAGCAAAATTTCGTACACAAACCCCCAAATTATGGGGAAGAAACCAAATAAGGGGCTTATGTAGTCGCTTGAAAGCAAAATGAGGGAAGGGATTTCTGTCTATTTGCTCACTGGGTATATCTACAGAAGCAAGAACGGTGTTTGATACGTGGAAGCTACCCAATAAATTTATCGAATAAATCTGGCAAATAACAGGAAGGGACTGTACTAGTGAGAAGGTCTATATCAGTTTCCTATTACTTCTGTAACAAATTGCCACAAACTTAGTAGCTTAATTAAAACAATACAAACTCGTTTTCTTATAGTTCTGTTGTCGGAATTATAAAATGTGTCTCACTGAACTAGAATCAAGGTGCCAGCAGGGCTGCCTGCCTTCTCGAGGACCTAGTGAAGAAGTAAACCAAATTTACTTGCCTTTCCCTGCTTCCAAGCAACCACGTTTCTTGACTCCTGGCCTTTTTCCTCCGTCTTCAAGGACGTGGAGTCCTTATGCTGCCGTCTCTCTGGTTCTCTCTTCCGTAGTGGTTTCTTCCTCTTCCTCTGTTAAGGACTCTTTTGATTGTATTGGGAACACCAGTGGAACACAGAATAATCTCCTTAATGAAAGTAAGCTGATGAGCAACCCGAATCTCTCTGCAGCTGAAATTCCCCTTTGCCACTTAACCAAATACATTCTCAGGTTCTGGAAATTAGGATGTAGATGCCTAGAGGAGGTCACTATTCTGCCCACTGCAGTTTTCTCTCTGAGTAGTGTTGTTAAGAAGCTAAGATCTGAAAGGTAGAAGAAGCCAGTCGTGTAAGGGGTGTGTGTGTGTGCATGTGTTGCCACGTATGAGTGTGCACATAAGCTAGTAGTGATCCAGGGGTTGGCACAATAAAGAGGGGAGACAGCCCTGTAATACAGGCTATAGGAAGGAATCTAGATTCTATTCTAGGTACATCTGGCAGCAACGGTTTGGGTTTTGCATCTTTGTACGCTTTTTTGGCTTGTTTGTTTTTGAGACAGGGTCCCTGTCACCCAGGCTGAAGTGTAGTGGTGCAATCACAGGATCACAGCTCACTGCAACTTCAAGCTCCTGGGTTGAAGCAATCCTCAGCCCTCAGCCTCCTGAGTAGCTGGGATTACAGGCTTGCCCTACCACGCCTTGCTAATTATTGCTTTTTTTGTTTTTGTTTTTGTTTGGTAGAGATGAGATTTCATCATGTTGTCCAGGCTGGTCTTGAACAACTGAGCTTCAGTAATCCACCTGTGTCAACCTCCCACAAAGCTGGAATTATAGGCTTCAGCCACTGTGCCCGCTGGAAACTGGTTTTAAGCAAGAAAATGGTCTGATTTATATTTTAATAGGGTTTCTCCCAGGAGAAGTTGGAGGAAAAGAGATGGATTCGATCAAAAAAACAGATTTTTCTTTTACTGCAGGAAGCAAGACACGTGATGATGGGATATTTGAGGGAGGAGAGCTGGGAGCAAGTTACAGACATGGTGGGGCTGAAGAATTTGTTTGGGTCAATCTGGGGGTCATTTCCCCGGTCAGTCATAGATCTTGTAAACAGAGGTGACAGGTTGAAGCAGGGTGGGGAAAGGAAGGTCCCCACGCAGGGAGCAATTGTTTCCTCTGTGAACACATTCTTTACAGGTGAATCCTTTCCAGACCTACAGGCAACTAAACATTGATAGCAGGACCTGGATCTGGGTCGGCTTTTGGCTGATAGACTCCAAAGCAGATAAATGAGGAATTGGGTTATGAGAGTGAAGGTTCCAGAATCTGAGAAGCTGATAAAGTTGTGACCATTTAGAAGTAGCCAAATATCTCAAGTGCGTAACTTTTTGGAGTATGTGCCTCAAAGGCAGTATGGATTGGGAGAATTGAAATGAGAAAATGAGCTATGAAGTTTCTATTTTAAGAAATTTTCTTTTTTAGTGCAGAAAGAAGGAACCATGTTTTGTTTTGTTTCATTATTATTAGGAAACCCTGGCCTTATAAAAAATGTTGGTGGGGGGTGGGAACTTGTCATCACTTACTCATCACAGGGAGAAATCTTGGAAACCTGGGTGCAATATCTCTGTGTCCTGAGGTATCTAGAGCAGCCCAGGCCATGGGGATGCTCAGTCAGTGCCAGAGCTCTAGGTGGCATCTGTATCTGTTTCATGCATTTGAACCATCATCATCTTCATCTTGCATCATGTATTTAAATGCCTGTAGATAAAGCAGTTTATCAGTGAGGGAGTACATATGGTGTTCTGTGCTGTCTTGTGATGTTAAGGCATTACTCATCAGACTGATGATAAAGTGGTGGTGACAGTATCTTCTGCTATTAATATATCCAAACTTATTCACCACTCTAAGTGTGGACTGGGACAGGTGACTTGGCAGAGTCTCAGCCACAAACAGCTGCTCATTTGGATAATGATTAAAATATATAAACCATGTGCCATTTTTTTGTTACACATTTTGATCATTCATTTTTTTTAATATCTTACATCTATCAGTAACAGATCAAAACTCTAAAAAGAACTTACTGTTTTAAAAGGAACATATTGTTTTGTATGTATCAAAAAGGAGGTTGAGGAAGTTTCTTGCACAGAGACATTAAGCACGGGAAAACTAAAAGCAAAATATAAACAAATAACAACAATAAACAAAATCAAATTCAGTGTATGGACATGTCAGATGTTTGGTGTTGAGAGGTGCAAACAGCATACCAGCATGAGAACCTGTAGTTCTGCTCACTCTCTGAAGAGCTTTGTCTTCAAGTGTCATCACCAGTGGGACTCTGCTCTGTGTGACAGAGGAGTTAAGTAGTTCATTTTCCTCGTGTCCTCCTAGCTTCTCTCCAGTCGCTCATCATTCTCAGAGGAAGACCAAATGCAAACAGAGAAATGCCAGGATTGTTTTAGGAGACGGATCAAATCATTGACAACAGCAGGCAATGCATACAGCAGAGTTAGTAGAAATTTCTTTGGAAGGAACTGTTGAAAGCATGTATGTAGCACATGGTTAGTGTCTGTAGATGGAGGAAAGAGAACTTTGGAACAACTTGAACTTCCTCGCACTGCCTAGGCCTATAGGGGATTAGAGAATGCAAGTAGAGATAGAAGGACCAAATGGACCTTGGAATGTTTGGCTCAACCGACAATGGGCTGGGATTGGCAACAGATGAGCACATATTTTCTTTTTTACTTTCCTTGATCCATTTCCCTTTCTTTCAATATTTTTCTGTAATTTTTATTTTAAAATAAGCAGTACATTCCCATCTCAGTAATGCTTAAAGGCAAAGATAGAGACAATTTATTGTGGTTGAAAGTAATGAACTTAATTGGGATTTTCATACAATGAAAGAAATAGAGAAATAATAGAAGGTTAGTTATGACTGCCAAGGAGGAAATTCTGCTTAGAAAAGTTTATGGGGTTAATAAAGACTTAAAAACAATAACATCCTTAAAATTATCTCTCTCTAATCTTGCATCAAGGAAACTGATAGAATTCTTTCATTTATTAAATCCACAAATATTTGTGTATCAGGAACTGTGTCTGGTGCTATGCGTACAGTGAAAAAATGATACATGAGCACACCTCTCACAGATGTCACTTCTTAACCTCAAGGTGACTTGGCTCTGAAGTTTCTATGCAGAAGGGCTTCATTATGTCAACTTTGAGAACATATCAGTTTTGCTGGCCCCAATAAGTAATCACTCATGGTATCACAATTATTATTAGAACTGGAAATGCCCTTATCTATTGCAAAACAATGTTAAATGAACATCCATAATTGTAGAGTAAGCATTGAAAGCTTTCATGTCATGGCACAAAAAGTGTGTGTGAAAGTATGATATGAAAACAATTCTATATTGGTGTATTTTTTACTTAAGAGATGTTTTTATTTTAAAACTATGGTTCAAAGCTCTTTAAGAATCTACTTTTTTACAGAAAGAGATCTCTTTTGTAGCATTTTACTGATAATTAAAACAATAACTTCCTTTAAATGTGTAGGAATATATTAAAGAAACACAAATGATATATGACTATTGGCAAGATTTAAAATAATAATGTATCTAAGTATATGCTAACTGGAAAAATTATATTTATGTTAGTGCAAAAATATTAAATTACATATTCATTAATGCATTCAATAACTCTGATAGAGTCTACAGATGAACAGACACAGTCCTTACGCTCAGGGAGCTCACACACTAGTTGGTGTTAGATTTACAGTGAAACAATTGCAGTATATAATACATGTCACAATAAAGATTTCATGGGATCTTCAAAGAAAGGGTCTGGACCCCGATTGAAGAGAAGGCTTTGCAGAAGAGGTGACGATAGCTCTAAAACTTTAAGAATAAGCAAACATTTGCCTGCTAAATAATTAGGGGAAGAACACTTGGAACAGAAATCCCAGATTCAGGAAAGAGTATGAAATATTGGGAAATCAAGACTAGTGTGCTAAATAGAAAGAAAAGTACTCTCAGGAAGAGTAGTAGCCATAAGTATGGAGAGAGAGGTAGGGGCTGAGAGGGAGGGGCTTTATGTAACATGGCAGAGTTTTGATTTAATACTGGAGAAAATGTTCAAGCAAGGTATTGAGAAAAATCAACTTTCAAGTTAAAATGATCTTTCTGGTGGCAGAAAGAATGAATTGGAGAGGTTGGGAGAGTGTAAATTAGTTACCTATTTCTGCTGTAACAAACGAAGTGCTTTAAAAATACACAAATGTATTTTCTTTTGGTTCTGCAGATCAGAGCCCTAAAATCAAAGTACAGTTAGGATTCTGTTCTGTCTGGAAGCTCTAGGCCACAATTGGAATTGGTTCCTTGCTTCTTCCAGCTTCTAGATGCTAGCATTCCTTGATTTGTGGCCCCTTCTGCCATCCTCAAAGCCAACAGCATAACATCTTCCAATCACTCCTGATGTCTCTGACCCTCATGTTTGCTTCTTATGAGGACCTACATGAATAATCCAGAATAAGGATTAAGATTCTTAATCACATCTGCGATTTCCCTTTTTCCATTCACAGGTTCCAGAGATTAGGACGTGGACATCTTCAGGGGGACAATATTCTCTCCACCACAGAATAGAAGATGATGAATGAAATAGTAATATCATTTAGGATACCTCTAATCCAGGTTAGCAATGATGAGGACATAAATTGAAGTCATGGCCAAGCACTTTCACTCAGATATTTATCTAAGAGAAGCAAAAACAAGTATTCACAGAAAGACATGTACAAAAACACTCATAGCAGCTTTACTTATCATAGCTCCAATCTAAAAATAATCCAAGTGTCTGTCAACAGGAGAATGGATAAACAACTGATGGTATTTACATACGATGAAAAACCAGCTAGCAATATAAAGGAACACATTTTTAATACCCACACCTCAAAAACATTATGCCAAATGAAACGAAGCAAGAGAAATAAATACTATGTAGTTCTATGTGTTTGAAGTTCTAGAATAGGTGAAACTAATCTATGGAGAGAAATATCTGAACAGTGGTTGCCTCTGCATGAGGTCAAGCGTAAGATTACCTAGAAAGGGACATAAGGGAACCTTATGGGATGATAGAAATTTTTCGATCTTGATTGGGTTAGAGATTACTCAAGGGTTCACATATATCAAATTCACCAAACTATACACTCAGGACCTGAGAATTTTACTATTTATGATTTATACATCAATTAAAATAAAAGTGTATTTTAAAAATAAGGTCGCAATAAAAGGACGAAAAAATAAGGACAAAAAGGACAAGAGGGATCAAGAGATATTTTGAATCTAAGATTGACAATAACTTTTGAGCCATTGAATGCTAGTGGGAAAATAAAGGAGAAAAAGGGAAAGCAACAGGAAAATAAATTCCCAAACAGCATTAAAAAAACAGCATTAAAATCAACCGCCATTGTTTTTATCAACACTTTGAAAATAAGACACAGTACTGACTAATGACATACAGAACAGTAAAAATAAAAGGCATGTAAGAATTAATTTCTTATTTTTCTCTCTGTGCTTTAATTCACAGGATTAAATGTTAGTTATTAACCTCAGATGGTAGCAGTGGCTGAGTTTGGATCCGTGGTGTAGAAAGTAGGATTGATAAGATTCAAGCTTATTGTTAAATGGAAATAATATACATAATTAACACCAACTCAGTTGTTTTCCAGCACCAATCTAGGAGGCAAATAAATTAAGCAATTAATGTGTTTATTTGGAACATGAATTAAAGATATTTCATGGACTTCCCAGAGCTTTTGCCTGCTGTGAACACCATCATGGTCACGAAAGCATTCAAAACCATTTGAAGAATATTAAATTCAGTAAAACTGAAAATTATTTGGAATATATGTTATACCCAGTACCTTCACTTTGAAAATAAATTACTTTAGAAAATCTGAATAATTATTTTTGGAGTTTATTTCATATGAACAGACACTATCTAAATTTCTGTTGTTATAATCCCATTGGTTGTCTAACTCCAAGGCTCATTCTTCTGCCCTCTCCTCTCTTCCCTTTAAGCTCCTTTTCTCTCCCGTCTCCCTTTGTACGTGATCTTAGCCTGTTCCATATACCATCAATTCCCAGATTTCTACCTACAGTCCAGACCCCTCCTCCAAGACTAAGACTTATATATCACATATTATCCAGCTACTTAGGCAGTTCAAGGATTTGCAGGTTCAAGCTCAAGGAAACTTTAACTGCTCCGATTATCAAGAGTCCAAGTTTCACAGGGAAGGAAACAATACACACTGGGGCCTGTCAGGGTCAGGGTAGGAACAGGGAAGAGAGAGCATCTGGATAAACAGCTAATGCATGTGGGGCTTAATACCTAGGTGATGAGTTGATAGGTACAGTAGACCACCATGATACATGTATAACCATGTAACAAACCTGCAAGTCCTGCACATGTATCCCAGAACTAGTTTGTCCTCAGATTAAACAGAAGTTCAAACCATTCAGTGAAAATGTTGGACTTCTATTTCTATAATACATTCCTATTTCTCCCTATCTTTTCATACCTCCTCTAATATGTTTTTGCGGGGGAAGCTGGAGTCAAAATTTCTAACAAAAAAATTGCCTTTCCCTTCTCACCAACAGAGCCTAGCTTGGAGCCCCTGATTTCCTAGGTGCCTATGTTTTATAATCAGTGTAACTACCTGATCTTTATTTATGACCTAAGTAGTTTACTATTTTAATTAATGAAGTTTTATGTGTATTTGTACCCTGAGGCAACTTAAAGCAAAGAGTATAATTTCTGAGATTTTGCAAAGTAAATTCATAAACAGAAAAGCCATTTTCAGCCAGGCTAATAAAAACACACTGACTTTAATTGACCATGAGCCACAGTGCAAGCTGAAGACCTTCATCCTATCGACCTTGTGGAGTCTCTGGTGAAACAATTCAAACTAAAAGCCAAAGTTTTATAGAATTTTGTTGAATGTTGTAGTTGAGTTCAGTCTTTTATGCATGCAGAGACATGAATATGGATTTATATGGAAGGAGTGAAACATATACCTTGTGTATTTGTAGAGTTCCTCTGGTGCTTCCATGAGGAACCATGATTTCTGCATTAGTATTTTCACAAGGTCATTTGTAACTGGAAGAACCATAGCTTCTATGACTTTTTCATTATAAACTAGAAGAAACAATTCATTTTTTGGTGTCAGCTTGAAAGCAAACGATTTTGAGAAATCAGAAAGGAAAATTCCTTGTGTCACGTTTTGAATTTTTACTGCAGGGTCTGGTTAAAATGGATAAAATGTTGAGTTTTTAATTTCTCCCTATTTTTCTAAAATGTAAAGGACATTTAATGTTTTATTAATAAGAAGGCAGTTAAGTTGCCCAGAGGTTAAGATTTATTGTTTCAAATATAATGTCACATAACTAGAGGCCTTATTATGCTGAAGATAAGCTAAAGACCGAGAAATTAGACACTATCGCTCAAAAGTAAACTCTCCTTTGAACTTGCAGAGAATTTCTATTGTTAGCCTTCAGTCACGTACATGGTATGAAACTGGGCAAGTTTCTTCACCTCTCTTTTCTTCACTTGTAAAATGAAATTAATAATAATGATAGCACCTGCCTCATGGAGTTGTTGGGAAGATTAAATGAGATAAAACCTGTAAAATACTTGGAATTGAGTCTGACATGTGATCAGTGTCAAAACATGTTAATTAGATTTATTCACATTTTTAATTTCTCTTTCATGTCCACTTTAAAACTAGATTCCTTAAAATAGTCTATTGTTAAGGGATATCGGCTTAGTTTTTTCTCTTTTATTTTTAGTTGACACAATCATTGTAGATATTTGTGGAATAGAGAGTGTTATTTTGATATGTATACACAATGTATAATGATCAAATCAAGGTAATTAGCATATCCATCACCTCAAACATTTACCATTTCTTTGTGTTGTGAGCATTCAAAGTCCTCTCTTCTAGCTTTTGGAAGATATATAATACATTTTATATCTGTAGCACCATTGTAGGGTGAATATGGCTAGTTTTTATACAATAAGTTATAGGTGCAGCAAACCACCATGGCACATGTTCGTACAGTAAGTTATAACAAAATTAACCATATTCATCCTACAGTACACCAGAACTCATTCCTCCTGCCTAGCTATAATTTCGTATTTGTTAACTAACCTCTCTTAATCTTACCTTCTCTCTTAGCCTTCCCAGCCTATAATGCCTATAATTCTGTTCTCTAATTCCATTAACTCAAAATGTCTTTTAGCTCCCATATATAAATGAGAACATGTGGTATTTATCTTTCTGTGCTTGTCTTATTTCACTTAACATAATTTCCTTCAGGATCATCCATGTTGCCTCAAATGCAGGATTTCATTCTTTTTATGGCTGAGTCATATTTCATTGTGTATATATATCACATTTTCTTTTTCCTTTCACCTGTCGATGGACATTTGGGTTGATTTCATATCTGAACTATTGTGAAGAGTGCTACAATAAACATGGGGGTAGGTATTCCTTTGATGTACTTATTTTCTTTCCTTAGGATAAGTACCCAGTAGTGGAATTGGCTGGATCATATGATAGTTACATTTTTTAAGTTTTTGAAAAACCTTCATACTGTTTTTTATAATGACTGTACTAGTTTACATTCCTACCAAGAGTGTATAAGAATTCCTCTTCCTCCACATCCTTGCCATCATTTGTTATTTATTGTCTTTTTTATAATAGCCATTTTAATTTGGGATGTGATGATATCTCATTGTGGTTTTAATTTGCATTTCTTTGATTAGTGATATTGCAAATTTTTTCATGTTTGTTGGCCATTTGTATGTCTTCCTATGAAAAATGTCTATTCAGTTCTTTTGACCACTTCTAATTTAATTATTTGGGATTTTTGCTATTGAATTGTTTGAGATCCTTGTATATTCTGGACATTAGTCCCTTGCAGGATGAATAGTTGGCAAATCTTTTCTCCCATTCTACTGGTTACGTCTTCACTCTGTTGATTGTTTCCTTTGTTGTGCAGAAGCTCTTTAGTTTAATGTAGACCCCTTTGTCTAGGTAAAGACTTTATGGCTAAAACTTCAAAAGTGCAGGCAACAAAAACAAAAAAAGACAACTGATTTTTGACAAAGACACCAAAAACACATCTAAGGGTATATTAGTCTGTTTTCACACTGCTGATAAAGACATACCCTAGTCAGGGCAATTTACAAAAGAAAGAGGTTAATGGACTTATAGTTCCATGTGACTGGGGAGGCCTCACAATCATGGCAGAAGGTAAAAGGCACATCTCACATGGCAGCAGACAAGAGAAGAGAGTTTGTGCAGGGAAAACTCTCAATTTTGAAACCCTCAGATCTCATGAGATTTATTCACTGTCGCAAGAACAGCTCAGGAAAGACCGGGCCCCATAATTCCGTCATCTCCCACTCGGTTCCTCCCATGATACATGGGAATTGTGGAAGTTACAATTCAAGATGAGATTTGGTTGGGGACACAGCCAAACTGTATTGGGGGAAAGGACACCCTATTCAATAAATGATGCTGGGAAAACCAGGTATCCTTATGTGGAATGATGAAACCAGACCCCGATCTCTCACCGTATATAAAAATCAACTTGAAATGGATAAAAGACTTAAACATGAGACCCCAAACTATGAAACTACTAGAGGAAAACATTATATCCAAGTATTCTATCCAACATGCATCAAACAGGGTTATAGACCATGAGAATATAGCCTGAGTAAAACCAATAAATCCTTGCCCCCATGGAGCTTACCTTCTGGTGGATGAGTCAGATAATAAAGCAAATGAGTTACTACTTCACATAGTTTCAGGTAATAAGTGCTATGAAGACAAATAAGGCAATATAAAGGAGCAGCTATGTACACTGATATCCTAAAATAATTATTTCAGCATTCTCTTGACTCTAAAGCCAATATACATGCTGAACTTGATGATATCAATTAAAAAGTTTTCTCATGTAGTTGTAACCAGTGAAGGCATTAGCCCCCAACAAGATAAAGTCTTAAATAGCACCTAAAAACTTTTTAACTTGCCTTAGACTGACATTTGTACAGTTCTGAAGCACAGAAGTCATAAGAAACATGAAATTATATTCTCTAGGATACTGTTTTCTAAGTCCAACTGACACAGAGAGCAAAAATGACTTGGCATGGACGTGGAGATTTTGATTCAGTCTTCCTACTATCCTTTCTATAAAGATGAAAATACTTTAAAGAAAGCTACTTAGCCAAAGCTCAAAGCAGGATTGTTTGCCTGAATTTGGGAGCCTTCAGTTTACAAGAGAGTGGCAGTGACTGTTTGGCAAAGTAGTAGAGAAAGAAAGGGCATCTTTCATCTCGATTGTGAGGACATATCACTTGGAAGGCCATCTTGGTAGTCCTTGCAGGATCCCACATCAATCTTTTGAATCACATATGGACTGAGATCTTATTGTGCTACCCAGCTGAGAGAAGATGGAATGGCCTTAAAACCTAAGGAAAATCAACAGACAACTAAAAAACTGAGATGATTTCTACAGCCGTGTCTTTGCTAGACTAGAAAGTGGAGAAAGAAAAACACTTTTGAGTTGCAGTTTTCTTTGTTTTCTTTCTTTCTTTCTTTTTTTTTTCTCTGTATGTTTGCATTATTAAAGTGAAATTATTCTATAGCAAATCACTTACAGGAAACTTCTTGTGTAATTATTAAAACTTACTTTCCAAAGCTGTCAAAATTCACAGATTCAGCACTATGAGATCAGGCTCGCTTAGTCTAACAAATGGATGATGCCACTCTTGACAGTCACAATGTGACAACAATAAAATAAAGCTTAATTTTAACTGTGTTGCATCAAAAAAGAGAGACAGAGTTAAACGTATATAGGCTTGTAAATATTTGTCCAATATTTTTGACATCTTAAATAATTTTACAAATATGTCAATTTAATTCTCTAATATAACATTTTTTTTAAAAAAAGAATATAGCTACACTAATCCTCTACCAGAAAGGAACACTTAAAAGGAGTTCATTGAATGCATTGAATCTTTTTTCTCTTTGACAAGCAAGACCACTTTCGCTTGCAGAGAGGCATGATGAGTAGTTGTTACCAGCCTAGGTTGGCGCTATGCTGCAGGGTTTGAAAACATTCCACTTCTTACCAACAGTGGGACCAAGGACAAGTTTCTTAATCTCTCTGTGCTTTATTCTTTCCATATGCAAGCTGGAGATAAAAATACCTACCTATAGGTTCTGTAATAGGGTTATTATAAAAATAAAAAGAATTAGACAAAATATACCTAGAAAATTGCTAAACAAGTTATTACTATGACTACTAATTATTATTATTAGCTTTGTCACTCAAGTGGTATGACAGAGTGACCTTTTTCCTGAAATCATAGGACTCAACAGTATAAAGAAAATAAATCCAGAGACAAACAGAAAGAAATCAAGTATATTATTATCTTTAATTAATAAAGACAATTTAGAGAGGAAATTTGTAAATATTTGAGTGTTATTAAACATAAGGAATAATCACAAAGGAGCCAAAAGACCAATCAATTTAGCATGTGATGTTGGATGACTTTTTGGGAGAGACAAGCACACTTATTTATCCCCAGCTTTCTCCTTGAGGTACAAGTAGATGACAATTATATTTTGCACATACTAAATTAAGTATGTGAAAAAATATCTGTTTGTGTTTGGCTTCAAATTGACTTCTCCAATACTCTTAATCTTTATAATGTAGTAGCACATTTTAATTAATATTATTTCTTTGGAGAGCTCCATTTTCTATTATCTGTTTCTCTTTCTAAATGTAGATGTAAATGTAGCTCTCTAAAGCCACAACTATTCAGATTCAAAGAGAAAGGACTCAAAGTTATTAAGTGAACACCAACTCTGATCAAGTTCATTACATGCACTTTACATAAATTAATTTTATTTAAGTATTACAATAGCACATGAACATTCCTATTATCATTCTTGGAATATTGGGAAATTAAGTAGCTTACCCAAGATTGCTCAAATAGAAGATGACACTCATTCTGTTGATTGAACCAAATTTGTTGATTTTAAATGCAATGCATCTTTAATTCAACAATGATTATATTCAAAGAGCATAGATTTTTAGACTCAAACTCTCAGTTTGTTACTTACTGTGTTTCTTTGGCAAGTCACTTAAACTTTTTATCTTTACTTTTATATTCTATTAAATGAAAGAAAGACCAGCTACCTACTTTAAATAATTGTTATGAGGATTAAATGAGACAATAAATAGAAAATGCTTCAGAATCAGACAGAATTGGTTTTTTTATTTTTTTATTTATTATTTTTTTTTTATGAGAGAAAGAAACAAGAAGAAAGAAAAAAGGGGGAGAGAGAACAGAATTCTTGCTCTATTGCCCAGGCTGGAATGCAATCTAGGAATAGGCATTGAAAACCTCTTTTATGCAGATAATTGTACTTAACAACAGAGACAGGAAGGAATAAGGGAAGAAAATAACAAACAAACAGCCAAACAATATTTCATTTAAGTCTTTGAAATGCTATGCAAATGCTGAAGAGTGATTTACTTCCAATTATATAGTCAGTTTCAAAATAGGTGTAATATGATACTGAGAAAAATGTATGTTCTGGAGACCTGGGATGAAGAATTCTATAGATATTCACTAAGTTTATTTATTCCAGGTCTAAATTCCCTATTAATTTTCTATCTCGTTGATCTGTCAAATATTAACAATGTGGTGTCAAGATCTCCCGCCATTATTGTGCGGGAGTCCAAGTCTCTTTATAAGTCATTTAGAACTTGTCTTATGTATCTGGGTGCTCCTATATTGGGTGCATATATATTTACAATCATTAACTCCTGTTGTTGCATTGATTCTTCTACCATTATGTAATATCATTCTTTGTTTCTTTTAGTCGTTGTTATTGTTAAAGTTTATTTTGTCGGAGACAAAAATTACAACTCCTGTTTTTTTTTTTTTTTTTTTTAACTCTCCATTTGATTGGTGAATCTTCCTCCATCCCTTTGTTTTGAGTCTTTGTGTGTCGATGCTTATGAAATAAATCTGGATACAACGTACCAATGGGTTTTGACTTTTTGTTCAATTTGCCTGTCTGTGTCTTTAATTGAGGCATTTAATCCATTTAAATTTAGGATCAATATTAATATTTGTAAGTTCAATATTATGATTTAATGCTAGCTGGCTATTTTGCCCATTAGTTGATGTAGATTCTTCATTATGGAGATACTCTTTACATTTTGATAGGTTTTTGGGATGACTGATACTGGTTGTTCCTTTCTGTTTGTAGTGCTTCTTTCAGAAGCTCTTGTAAAGCAGGCCTGGTGGTGATGAAATCTCCGAGTGCTTGCTTGTTCACAAAAACTTTTATTTTTCCTTCACTTATGAAGCTTAGTTTAGCAGGATATGAGATTCTGGGTTGAAAATTCTTTTCTTTGAGAATATTAAATACTGACCCCCACTCTCTTCTAGTTTGTAGGGTTTCTGCTGAGAGGTCTGCTGTGAGTCTG